>JAAAKE020096156.1:0-19481 GCA_010014785.2 Anisolabis maritima | reverse complement strand
AAAAAGACAAATATATTGAAAGTAATTATTATCACCGAATTTCAAAAGATTTGGTCCCAATGGTTGCTGAGAAAACTCTGGCTGATAAACTATGGGAGGCCATTTTTTATTTGATTACCGATCTGTTTCAAATTTCAAGAGCTTCTTTTAGGAGTATAATATTGTTAAGTTTCATCCTCTTCTAGTAAGTGGTTCCAGAGATAAAAGCCATATTAAAGCTACACACACAGATATACACATACGCGCATTAAGATTTTTGGCATTTTTGACCTTTTGAAAGTAAAGATTTAAAAATTGAGCGGGTCAAATTTTTTATGATCATAATACATTCCCCCTACTATTATATATAATAGTGTGGAAAAACAAATAGAAAAAAATTGAGTATAAGATAAACATACCATATCACAGAGAGTAAACCTTTTGAAATTTTATTTAAGCTTTTTTTTTTAATTCATTTAATGCAAAGATATTTATTTATCCAAACAACAATACCCAACAAACCAACATGATATGAGTTTACAGAAGATAGGGTTGTAGAGTTCCCCCAACTTTCCAGAGGATATGTTTAGTGATGATTTGAAGGGCGGGAAAGTGTTGTAACTTCGTTGCTCATTTTATTATTATTTATTTTATAATTTATTTTATTTATTATATTATTTTTTTATTTGACCATAATATCCCTTTTTTAAATCATAAAACAATTTTACAAAGAAATAATGGATCTTTGTGTAAATCAACAAATCCAACAAACCAGCCTGAGGAAGTTGATAAAAAATTAGATTTATTAAGAGATAAAACTTTGTGGAAAGCCAGGAGCCTCAGCCGCTCGTGGCTTGTTAGATTGAATATGATAACATTTTATCACCATTTCTATTTATGAGTTACAATTGGACATCCATAGAGTAAATAATATGAAATGAAACATTATGAAAACATGGCCATTATAATTTTGATAAATATTCCAAGGCAGGAGATGGAAACCCGATCTGGAAATATCCCCGTCGGTTAATGAAGCCATATAATTGGATAAGGGACTTTTCAACTAGGCCCTTTATGGAGATATACGTACATACAGTATTCAATTTAATTAATGACCAAAACATTAATACTCTTCGTTTTCATTCAATTTGAAAGGAATTGATTTGAAAATATATCTGTTATAAATTTGATTAATGTATTTTAACAAATTTTGAAAAATAATTGATAAATGAAAAATTTAGATTATTAACTTAAGAATATAAGGGCCATTTAGAAAAGATTAATTATTAATGATTTAGAATGATATTTATTGAAGTAATAATACAATTAAATAATCTATATTTCTAATGCTTAACGTGCCATTCCTATCAAAGTTAATTATGCTATTTTTAAGTATTGCTTGAAAATTTATTTATTTAAAAATGAAAATTAATGGTGTTAAAATTAAAAGTAAATATGAATGTGAATAATAAATTATGATATTGAGAAGGAATATAATATGAGAGCTGTTGAGCTGAATGAGTTTTTCCTTCTAAATTTGATATACATAAATAATGAATTAGCCAGTGCACAGAGTCACCCTTTGATGAGAGTTTGATGACCAATCGATCAATGGATTAAATATTTAAATCAACATTTATCTTTTTACTAATTTTTCTTTGAAGTTATTTCATTTAGTTTAAATCATTCTTTCAATCATTTGGTATTGAAAATTAAAACAAACTATTTATTATTGGTGGGATTTATGGGGGGAGGTTAGTCTCCCCTTGACTTCTGTGAGCCTTTGAAAAGGGTCTAAGGGGTAAAATAAGTTCTAATTTAAATTCCAACAATTGTAATTAACATATAGTATGAGTATGGATCTATATTTTTATATATTTTAATTATATTGAATCTTTACTCTAGGAAACTTCTGATCTCAGAGAATTTTATTTGAATAAATAAAAAATTATTCAAAGAATTTATAGATAGAAGAAAAGTCTTCCAAAAGATTAAGTATCTTTCAAGTCAATAAATTTTTAACGTAAAAACGCTTTAAAATCGGAATGAGAAAGTATTCAAAGACATGAAAGTGTCTCTTCGTGGTGTAAATGTAAAAAGGAACTACACAGAATTGAATCTCAATAAGCCAATAAATATTTATTTCATTAAATATAATTATTAATCAAGTTAATCAAGAATTCCTGATCATAGAGGAAAAAGCAATTTAATTGATGAAAATAAAATTCCTTTTTATTATTGTTAATAAATAAAATATCATTTCAAGTTTCTCTGAGAGGAGATATGTAATGTTAAGAAAATGCCCAAAGCAATAAAATAATGTTATAAAAATGAGAGGAATAAAGACTTTATAATTAATTTAAAAAAATTTGTCTTTATAAAAGAACACTCCTTCTTAAGACCTGTTATTATTGTCTATAACAAACTACTTGATTTTATTATATAATATAAGGAATTTTTTGGACTGCATCCATACAAATTTAAAATAAAATAATGAATAAGACCTTTTCTTTTGAATTAGATATTAGAATTCAATATATGCGGACATGACGTAGTAATGATTATATTTAAAAATATTTTGTGAGTATATTTTTGTTGGTGGAACAAGCGGCCCATGGCCCCTGGGGATGAGTGAGTTTTGCTGGTGTAGTCGAAGGCCCGGAGCTGGGAAGTACACCGATGCCCCAGCTGGAGATCCTGGGTTCCCAGGGTCGCTTGATCCGCCAATAAAAATATACTGACAAAATATTTTCAATCAATTATGACTAGCCAAGTTCATTCCAATGCACATATTGAATATTAACAAATTAATAGCTCTTGAAAATTATTTAATTTTAAAACCCCCTGCCCTTAAATAAACTTACAGTAGAGCGTAAGAGCAGATCAAGATATTTAGTCCCCTTGCTGATTTAAAAAGCGGCTGATAATTAAAAATTTTTATTTCAACTTTATTCTAATTTTATCATGTGATGAAATGTTTTTACTTCTCCCTCTCTCTTACCTATATATGTAATTTGTAGTGAGAAAGAATTGGGGTCGTAAAAAAGACAGTGTCGAGATTTCCAAGGAAATACACGTTTTGAGGTCACGTGAGTCTAAAAAAAATAGGTCTCGCAAAATGGTCTATCTGTCTGTCTCTGTAAACAAGATTTTTCCAAAACGAAAAGACATACGAGGCTGAAATTTTATATTTAAACTCAGTGCCCTCCTGGCTTGCATCTTGAATCCTTATTACCCTCCCCCCAAAAAAATTGTTTGGAGTCCACTTTACTCTTATGCGTTTTTTTTTTTTTTTTTTTTGTAATTTTCTCTTAAACTACTCTAATAATATTGAATAAATTGCCTGTACATATAATAAATAGAATGATCTTTAAGATGTATTAATCATTTTCCACCTCAAAATAATGTGGGACCCTCAACTTTGGATTTTAAGTATTCCAAAGAAAAAATAGAAAAACCCATTGCCAATATACTTATTTTTAATTACCATGTCCCCCTCCCCCCTTTGTGGCCGAGAGGTTTAAGATAGTGACATTGTCAATAACGATAACGTTAAAAGACAAGGGGTTAGAATTCGGATCCCAGGCATTCCGATGAATATTATTATTATATTAGATACCAATATGGCTGGATAATACCTATCTTAAAAATATATATTGTATCGTCTATTCGTCTATATGGCCTCAGATGCCGAAAAGATAAAAATAAACAAAAAAATAAAAAATAAATAAAATTATGAAACGCCTACCAAGGGGGTCAACGCAAAACATCTGTTGTGAAAGCCCTTAACACAATTTTCCTTACCTTAGGTAAGAAAAAGTTTTGTGATGTGCGGCCTTCACACTAGATTTTTTCTTTTATTCAGGTAACCTTAAAATGTAAATTTCCATTAATTTATTTAAAGATCAATTGGATACCAATTGGTGTAAATAAATAGGTCTGGAGAATTTGTATTGTAAATGTTTCTTTAAAAAAAAGTGAATTACCAGTGTATTACTTAAATCATACTGATTTATAATATATATTTCTTATATAGTTTTCAGCCATATGTTTTCAGGACTTGTGATTACTCCAGGAAATAACTTTCTTAAGAATAGAAATATTGGTGATAAAGATTTGGTTGGATATAGCCATGAGGTGAATTTGAACTTGATATTATTATATATATTACTGTTTTATCCCCTTGTCTATTATCTTCCCTCGTTTCCTACCTTATATATAGGTAAGAAATATGATCATTGGCCACTAGTAGACGATGAAATTGAAAAAAAATTATATAATTTTAATTACAATTCATCTAAAATTGTTTCTAGTTTTGAATATATTTTTCTTATTCATTCTTCCATCTGCATTACAACCCAACTATAAAACTTTTTAATGAACCATAAAAAGTTGTTTTTCAAAAGTTCGTAGATAATTTTAATTTTTTTAGGTTAAAATACGTGCCTGATAAGTATATATAATATAAAAGAGGAATTTTCAATATATTATTTCAATAGGGTTTCTAGGAAATTATGTTTCAACGTTTTTGATTTGGAAAACGATTTTTATTAACAATGAAGAAAACAACTTTGTTACTTTTTTTTCTCGCTCTTTTTGTTTCAACATGTAAGTTTTGAAATTTATTTAGGCTCAAATTAATTCATGCTATGATCACTCTTAATTCTAAAAAAAAATTCAATTTTTTATTAGAATATTTTACAAAAATTTTTCCTTCATCATAATACATAATTTTGTCTTTTTTTGGCAGTGGTATGTAGCAGAATGAAATGACTACAACTAAGTCAATATATCATAAAAAATTTGAAACTTTGTGGGGAAAATGAGAAAATTTTTTGAAAAAAGTTGAGCCATCATCAAGCAAAGGTCATTGATTGTGATTCAGAGCAAAATTTATTGTAAATACCTTAGGACAACAAAAGATGACTTTTAATTTGTTTCTTTAACGTAGTCAATATTTTAGTAATTTTTATTGAGAAAAATGAATCTATTTATAGTTTTCACTTGCTCTTACCTATATTTTTAATTTCATTTGGACATAGGCCCATCTACCGGTTTATTTACTGCTTCCGTGTATGGAGACACACACGTCAAACCACTAGGACATCCTGCTAGAATCCGGTAGATGGGCCTATGTTCAAATGAAATCAAAAATATAGGTAAGAGCAAGTGAAAACTATAAATAGATTCATTTTTCTCAATAAAAATTACTAAAATATTGACTACGTTAAAGAAACAAATTAAAAGTCATCTTTTGTTGTCCTAAGGTATTTACAATAAATTTTGATCTGAATCACAATCAACACACCTCTGTCCGTAGCCATTTATCGGCACGCCTTGAAGTTACTTGATTTCCTATCTCTAACTCCTCCTCATATATTCTTTTCTATCTACTAACTACTCCTATAATTAATTCCATCCTTTTTAAGCAACGTAACCGTTGAAAATAAAATTTTATATTTTGCCTTCGAATTTTGACGAATTCCTCTTATACAATTCTGGCGATTTTGATTAAATTGGCTATACATATAATAAATTAGAAAACCTTTGAAAAGTATCAACAATTTTTCACCTGAAAATAGTGTGAGGCTCTGAATTTAGAATTTTAAGAATCCCATAGAAAGCTTAGGAATCCATGGTACCAAAGAATATATATTTATCAAATTTTTACTTTCTCTTACCTTTATATGTAATATATTGTGAGAAAGTATTGCGAATGCAAGATAAGAGAAAGTAATATATCAACACAAAAATCTGGTGTGGAAGCAGATCATATTACTTTCTCTTGCCTAATCTGGTAAGAAAAACTCATGTGCTTTTAGTCACTCCAGATTTTTGTTTTAAATAATTTATTTAAACTTTTTTGTCTTTTTGCAGTGGCTGCGGAGAATAACGATGAACATAAAAAGATTAAGATATTTTCTCTGACGATTCCAAATGTTTTCGCAAATGTATATAATCATGGGAAGAATGTAATAGGGAATGAAGGATTCAATGACAGATTATCCACAACAGGAACTAAGGATGCTATAACAGAACCTGACGAATCCACATCAGAACTTGGCGAACCCACATCAGAACCTGACGAACCCACAACAGAACCTGATGAATCCACATCGGAACTTGGCGAATCCACATCAGAACCTGACGAATCCACATCGGAACTTGGCGAACCCACTTCAGAACCTGATGAATCCACAACAGAACCTGACGAATCCACATCGGAAATTGGCGAATCCACATCAGAACCTGACAAATCCACATCAGAACTTGGCGAATCCACATCAGAACCTGACAAATCCACATCGGAACTTGGCGAACCCACATCAGAACCTGACGAACCCACAACAGAACCTGACGAATCCATATCGGAACTTGGCGAATCCACATCAGAACCTGACGAATCCACATCGGAACTTGGCGAACCCACATCAGAACCTGACGAATCCACATCGGAACTTGGCGAATCCACATCAGAACTTGGCGAATCCACATCAGAACTTGAGGAATCCTCAACAAATCCTGAGGAACCCTAAACAGAATCTGACAATGAATAATAATTATTAGATTTCCACTACAACTCCTGATACACCAATTCGGGAGCTGTGAATTAAACTCCATCATTTAAAAAAATTTAAATTTTTTTCTTTTGAGCTACAAAAATTTTTAAATTAACCATAAGAGTAATATAAATAATATTAATATTTTACCTATTTCCAAGAATTATTTAATATCTTTGATAAAAAGTTATCATATAAGATTTGACGTTTAAATATATAATAAATAATGTACTTCAATTATTGTTTTAATAAAACACAATCTATCCTTTTCTAAACCATCTTAAAACAACTGACCTTAGAGTAGAGGAAAAGCTCTTGTTTCATGATCTAAAGGTCAGTACCTCGCTTTCTATTGTGACCACTAAAAATAAAATTAAATGAATAAGTTTTTTCTTTGATTTGGATTTTTGACGCATGTAATTGTCAAAATCTGGTCATATTATCTAAGTTGGTGAAATCTATTGATGAGTTATAAATTTTTATAACTTTTTTAAAAGTCGTGTGGAACGAATATTTCTATTCTTATTCTAATACTTTCTTTTCTTTCCTCTTATTAATATTTCCTTGAGTTATAATGGTATAATTAATGTCAATGAAACAATTTATTTATCTCGTCATTTTATTTATTACAAATTAAAATGTAAACATTTTACAAAATAGACTTTAATATAATTTTAAAATATAATTTCATAGAACAAAATGAATTAATAGTTTTTTTAAAGGAATGATTTATTTTGTGTATATAATTTATTTGCTGATAAATTTTTAAAATCAATTTAAAAACATTATTTAAATGATCCCGTTAGGACGTTCAATTTATTTGGAAAAAAATTTTTACTACGATCTACACAATGAATTTAAGTTTAATTGTTTTTAATGTGATTATCTTTTGTAATATAACAGGTAAGTAATATTTTTTTTAGAACATAAATAACCATCTTTATTCTTTAGGAAGAGAGTAATAGTTGGAAAGAGCCCCTCAAGGGCCGAGTTGGGCTAAATTAGTTCAAGGAATTGAGACATGCGGTCGACTACACCTGGGATTATTTTTAATAAAATAATTTTTGTGAATGTAGATAAATCTTTTTAAAAAAAATTTTCAGTTATCAGCCGCTTTTTAAAGCAGCAAGGTGACCAGGACTTTGGTCGGCTTTAAAGCCCTACTGTAACCAGTAAAAACCCTCATAATGGGTTACGGGGAACATTTAATTTAGAAGATTTTTCGAGATCTATTCGATTCATATGAATCATTAAATAAATAAATAAATGCAGGCAATTTGAAAACAAATATTATATTTAAGAAAATAATTTTTGTGGTCGAGAGTCCGGTGGTCTGGTGCAAAGGAAGCACACCGATGATGCACCGAGGCTGGAGATCCCAGGGGCCAAGGGTCGCTTGATCTAGCAAAATATATTCTCACAAAAATTATTTTATTAAAAATATTTTTTTTTTTTAAATATATATTTGGCTTCAAATTCGCCGCTTCGAGACATGCATTTATTATAGTATTTTATTTATATCTGATTCATATAAATCGAATAGATCTCAGAAAATCTTCTAATTATTTTTACTTTTTGATATTAAAAATTTTAAGAATTTAAGACTTTAGAAAATTAACGCCTGTACCAAAGATCAGTAGTTCGCTTGCCGTCTTGAGCGGCAAAAATATATTTAAATTATATTTATTACCAATAAATTAAAATAATAAAGGACGGATTCTAAATTGGAAGATGCCAAAAAAAGACTAAAAAAATTTTTTTTTGTCTTTTCGGCATCTGAGGTCATATAGATATTAAACGATATATAACTATATTTATAAGATACTAATTATCCAGGCATATTTTTATTTAAAACAATTGGTATCCAATTTGATTTAAATAAATTTTCATCGCACTGTCTGAGAACCGAACCTACACCCCTTGGCTTCTAAGGTTATCACTATTGACAATGTCAGTATTTTTAACTACTTGGCCACGAGTGAGGGAGCAGGGGGGGGGGGGGCAAAAATAATAATAATAATAAATGGATTTTAATTGCCAATTTAATTAATTTGATTTAATTTTTTTTTAAATATTGATAAAATAATTGATTAATACAAACAAATGGGAAATCTCTAAAAATAAAAACTAAATAAAATTGTGAACCGTTACACTTTCTAAAATGACATTACAGTTTTCGAAATATGTAATTTTTATCTGGCTTCTTAACATGTGACGTATGCCACCTCTGCCCCTCTAATGAATGAGGTAAGAGGAGGATTAATCATCGAAAAAAAGGATAATAGGTTTTAATGATATAGGTTAATATGTTTATCTAAAGCTTAATAAACCTCCTGTTTGCTTATTTTTATACTATATAATAGTAGCTTTCAAATAACACCCTCTGAAAAGCAATCAATATTATGCCACTTACGATAACAATTGCGGGATATGTTGACTGGAGAAAGTTTTACCTACTAGTCCAACGTATATATTGAATATCAATATTAAATTCAGGTGAATAGGTTTTGAAACTATTTAATTAAACTTTTTTCCTCTAACTGAAGCGATAGGCGTCCAGTTATTCCCAATTGTACTTTTGGTTGCCTATGGACTGCTTAAAAGCTTATGTAAGAAATTTCGATTTGTTATTCCAAAAATCGATGAGAATTTCATAATTCAAATTAGTGAAAAATTGTGCTCAGTTTGTAATTCTCAGGTGTCATTCACCTAAAATAGAATAAGGAAAAGAGAAGAAAAAAAATTGAAGCAAGTTTTGTTTAAGTAGATGTTTAAGACGTTACGTTACTTTTCGGCATATAGATTTGAAACGATACATATTTATTTTTTATTTTATTATAAAATTTTATATTCCAGAGGGGTAGTCAAGACAGCAACATTATTTAAAAAAAAAAAGAAAAAGAGGTTAGATAAAAGTTCGTGATGAAATTAATTCAAGCGGAAATAAAATTGATTACTTGCAAAAAAATACTCTAAATAAATATTTATCTCTTTGAGAATAAATACCCCTTATAATAAATATAATTATACAATAAGGAAAAATAGTTAAAAAATATTTACGAGAAGTACGACATGACTATTCACGTCTAGTCTCTAGTTTATTTAGTCTCCATTAGATTGATATAATGCTTTAGTTGAGCGATTAAATAATTTTCTTGCCGGCACCCTTGAGCTGAAGTAGAAATGTCTCTATCAGAATCACTGATATTATGTAAGGCCAAACAAAGGATAGCTTTATGAATGTGAAAGATTGTTACGATAGCCAATGTATGAATGCTGTTTTTTTTTTTTTTTTTTTTAGTCTTTTCGGCATATGAGGCTTTTTTTTAATAATGTGGCTGTCTTGACTACTCCTCTGGAATATAAAATTTTATAATATAGATTTTAATAATAAATATGAGTATGCACTAAAATTTTTAGTTATAATTTATATTATAATACAAATTTAAAAAAAATTATTCTCCCGCTAATTGTTTTGAAAACATAAGTATATAATTCATGAAAAAGGGACATTTTTTACTAAGTCAAGTTGGATGAGATTCCTAAATTACATATGCATATACCTTTGTTTTTAATTCATTTTTGTGTAAAAAATGAATGGATAATTTTACTTTGAACCTTTTTGAATTTTCTAAAACATTTAACACCTTTCTTTCCACGGTAACTTATTTTTCATCAATGATCAAGGAGGTCGAACGCTTGACATTCACAGAAAGACGCAAGCGCTTTATATATATACTAATGGTGTATACATATATATGTCATTGATAAGCTTTGCGCGTTTAGATAAAAAAGCTAATAACTTGCTTTTATGAAGGCCTTTCTTTACATGCTTAATATTTAACCATTACCTCTCTAAGAGCATGTATAAAGGACTGAAGAAAAAAACTCCTTTATTATTATGGGTACTTTTATTTTTCCTATTATTAAAAGGTAAGTACAAATGAATTGCTTATTGATTAATCATTCAATTAATTATCAAAATTATTCTTTTTGTTAATAAATTGAAAAAAAAATGTATTTATTTATTTATTTTTGAATATTATCTATTTAATTATTTTATAGATTTTTAATATTTAAGGTTCGAAAGGAAATGTGGAAAATCGTTTTTCAAAAGGGATTTTGAAAACAGAAGAGATAAAATATAGTGAAGTGGAAAAAAGAAATCAAAATAAAAGTGACGATGTGAATAGTAAAAGTGAAAATGGGTTTCTCAGTGATTATATGAGGTGGACTTGGGATTTTTTAAACGCAAATCTTCAAATATCGGAATTGTCCGAATTCTCTTATATTTATTTAATTATCCCACCGACAATGAAAATACATGTAACTAATGGAAGTTGGAAAACAAAACGACATAGTGTAAAAGAAATTTGTGGATGGATTAAATCAATGACAAATTTTAAAATACCACGTGCTAGTGAAAATAAATTTTCAAAAAATAATAGAACAAAATATGAAAAAAAATTTAATAATATTAATGATAGAGAATCTTATTATGTATATATTTTAATTATTTATTATTTATTCACATTTGCATTCATTATCCACTAATATGTAAATAAATTTTTTTTATATAAAATCAATTTTATTATCTCATTTTCAGATAATGATTTTGCAAATAATATTTGAGTATCAAATTTTGAGAATTAAAAAAAAAAAAATATTCAGAATATTAATTCAGAAAATAGTATTAAAAAGTATTTATTTTTTAAAAATTAGTCGTCGGCCATAACCCTTAAATAATTCTATTATAATTCAACGGTACTTAAATTCCTGCTAAATTTATTTATACAAATTGGTTTAAATAAATTTTCATCGATGCCTTTACTTTTAAAGATAGAAATATTGACAATACCAACTCTTCTAACATCAAAATTTTTCAAATTAAGATCCTCTTGAAAAATAACAATTATTGGGTGTTTTTGGTAAGTGTTAATTATTTATTTACTTTTGATGAATTTTGATCGTATGAAAAGAAGGATATAATCGTATTTATATACAAAAATTTTATTTAATTATCTTCGTCCAAAGAGAACTTTTTTTTTTAAAACAAGAATTTCAGTTTCTCTATCTTGGATAAAAGTAAAATTTGGTTTCGAAGAAGGTTCAAATTTAAAAGGTAATTTAAAAAAATAATAATAATGATTTAATTTAATATAAATAATTTGAGCTTTCGCTTGCCCTATTAATTATTTTTCTAAAATTATGGGAACTCAAGAATTTGAGATTCCTTTAAATTTAAATAAATGTTGCTGCCTCTAAAACACCTAATTTATAAATAAATATCTAATATCTGTTACCAAAATAGTCTTTTTTTTTTTAAATTGGTTAAACTTATTTTTTTAAAAGTTAATTTTATTTTAAAAATTCATTTTTTTTATTTTGGTCAAATAACTAGTCATAGTGTCATAAACAAAAATTTCTTAAGAATATAAACTTTTTTGGGAAGAAACAAAAGTTAAATTTATTCCTACATATTTGATTAGCTACCACGCTAATCCAAGTAGCACCAGTACAAGTTAAAAAAAATTTTATTAATGAATTTTGAATCCTTTGAACAGGAAAAAATCATAATAACTTGAAATGAAATTGAAAAATTATTTCAACTATTGAAGTATTTTTCCATTCATTAATGCTGTTTGGACGATAATAAAAATTATCTATTTTAACTGATAAAAAAGTATTTATTTACTGTCGATATTATTCTATATGAATGGCCTTGGCCATAATTGAGGAGGGCAATTTTATTATTTTTTTAAGATAACTCATTGAGGTAACTCAAACTAGAGGCCAACCATTGCTTTCAAGTCATCTTAACATTAATCATATGAGGCGCCAGAATGGCTTAACCGAAAGGGTTGTTTATTCGAGATAAACAATATATAAAATATAATTCTCCTCAAAAGTAAATGGACAAACTGTATCTATGGTTTTGCCTTAATGGATAATAAGAAGACCTACATGAAATTCAAAAATAATAACAGGTAAAACATTAAGAAATTTGGAATTTTGAATTTCATGTATATCTCATGTAATCCTCCTATCCAATAAAACGAAACAAACGATTCAGGTTGTCCAAGTACTTTTGTGGGGGATAGAATTTTCAGAATTTTAAATTTTTGGATTAAAAATAAAAAAAAAAAAAAAAAAAAAGAATAATGAGAAGATTTATATTAATTATAGAAAAATGATGACGTTAATGACTTAATTGAAGGTTAAAATATAAAAGTAATTTTTGAATAAAATGTTTCTTGGGTCATTTTGGTTTCTATAAAAAAACCTCTTATTCTTATATATATTATAACTCAAATATTTGAAAATTCGTTAGTTACTTTTTCAATAATAAGAATATATCCCTAAGGTAAGAAAAATTGTGTAATGTGCACCAGATTTTTTGCGTCGGTAGTCGGGTCACAATTTTGTTTAGCTTTTATTTTTAGATTTTTCGTTTGTGTATTAATCACTTAATAAAATTTAAAAAAAATTTAAATAAATTATTTTTTATTTATTTTAATTTATAGTCTTTTTCGGCTACTATGGTCATTAAAACTTTACAAATATTTATAATGTTGGAAAAATGGAGTTATCGGTGGCTTCCGATGACCATTCAACATTCTTGTTTCTTGGGGGTCACCCATCCAAAATTCAGCAGCATTCGGCCTTGCTTGTAAACTGAGTTGGTTGTTGCTTCTCTTCGCCTAAGCCAGGGCCGCGGGCAATTTTTTTTAAAGTCTTTTCGCTATCTGAGACCATATACACTTATAAACGATAAAATAATATAATAAAAAAGATTATAATACAATTATCCACATATTTTTTACCTCAATTGGATACCAATTGATGTAAATAAATATGCCTGGATTACATGCACCGTAAATAATAAATATTGTATATCGTTTAAATGTTTGGCCTAATATGCCGAAGACTAAAAAAACAACGAATTAAAAATATTTATATTTTGTTACAATGGCAACGGATCTTCCTACTTTTCTATGGGATACTAAAAGTCCAAAATTGGGCGTCCCATACTATTTTGGAGTAGATAATGATGAAAATTTAAAGATAATCGAATTAATGATATGTACAGCCAATTTAATCAATATTTTTAGAGTAGGTTAAGAAAAAATCGAAAAAAACTACATCATATTCTCTTATATATAAATATAAATATAGGTAAGTAAAAAAGACAGAGACAAACTACGATATGAATGGAACAAGAATTTTTACTTTTTTATTTATTTTTGTCCATTCAAGTTCAAAATTCTTAACCTTTTTATTAAATTTTTTTACATAAGAGTTTAATCAACCAAGGTTAAAGGATATTGGAATATAAAAAAGGTTTATTATCAGAAATAAATTATAAGTATAGTAACTTATCTTATTAGCGCTAATGTTAATAGTTATCAATATTTTAAAGGTTATATTAATATTTTATCTTCAAATAATAATAAAAAATAGGTTTTAATGTTTTTTTAAGGGAATTTTATTATTCAAAAATATACTATATTAATACTATTTTAAAGAGTATAATGGGAAAAACAAATAATAATTTGGATCAAAAAGACAATATAAAATCAATTTTGAGGAAATCTATTTGGGAAATGTCCTCGTATTGTCCCTGTATTAAATTGTATTTTACTGGCATAAAACAAAAAATTCAGCATGCTATCCCTAGTAATAGTGGTGTACTAGAGATTATAACTTGAAAAAATCCTTAAAGTGACACATCTTTTTAACATGAAATATGGTTATAACCGCTATCTACATATGTAAGAAAAATTTCATTAAATTTATTTATTTTTTATTTTCTAACAACTTAAATACCAGAATCTATTATAAAAAAAGATATAAGAAGATATATTAATTTGACTAAAAACAATATGAAAACAAAATTTCCATTTATGAAGCCATCTGATGACCCTACTGCAAACCAAGCTCAATCTATCCTCAATAAGATAATCGAGGCTGTAGCAAATGCTTTGGTTGATATGATCGGATTGGTGCAAAGTAAAAATAATATAACCATCTCCACTAATATAACAAAATTAATATGAATTAAAAAAGAGTTTGAATAAATATTCAAGTCTTCTTATTCTTTATTTAAGATGTAAGAAAAAATTAAAAATAAATTGTTAATGTTATATTCAATTTTTTTCTTCAATGAAATAACATTTTATTTTAAAAAAATTAACAGGATAACAAAAAAATTAATTTACAAAAATTTTAACTGGTCAAAAAAATGGATCCACCAGTTAAAAACTTTTTGATTTCTCGCAGAATAATTTTTTGTTTAACTAATTTTTTAGCGATTTTATTTTTTACCTAGGGAATTTTCTTGAACTAAATAAACTATTCATTTAACCGGATAAATAAATAAATAATTTATAATATATTTATAATAAATAAATAATTGTCATTCGTATCCTTTATAAGGGAACTTATTTTGGCGGCAAATTAATCATTTAACAAATAATAATTTATTGTAATTTTAAAAAGTCAATTATTCTGGTGTGTTTTAAAAATTTATTTTATCTTATATTATACGAATAGACTTCTTTTATTAGTTAATATTAGTTAAATGATAAATAGTGTCTATACGTAGAGAGAACTATTGAATAAACATATTTTTCAAATAATAAAATTGGCATTATCATATTTAAAAGCCTTTTTACTTTATTCAAATAGGAGGGGGAAGGATGGGCAAAATAGATGTAAAAGAGAAAAAGGAAAGTATTATTTAAAATTAAATTTTAATTTGCTTTAAATTTTATTTTTATAAATCTAAAATTCAATTTAAAAAATTTTCAAAAAGTACAAAAAGAAACCCTTTAGAAAATTAAATTTTCATCAGAAATCCTATATTTATTTTCCTCAAATCTTTTATATATCTGATCAGGGAGTTGAGAGAATTAAAAAAAAATCATAAGAATAAAAAAATGAACTCCTTTAGGACGTTGATGTTGAATATAAGATTGAGAAAGTGTTTCTCTAGGGTTTTGGCCAAGCCGAAGAGGCTAGAGACTAGAAGATTAAGGTTTTAAACTTATATATATATATATATATTCTTTGCTTTGGGATAATAATAAAAATTCTTTGGAAATTCGAATAATACAATATGAAGCTTTTTCCTAAAGCTAATTTTTTCAGACTATTGATTATCTCATTTCATTTTGACCTAAGAATTAAATACTTCCCCTTGACCATGATAGAAGTGTTGACATTGACAAAACTTTAAAGCTTATGTGAGTTCGTTTCTCCAGGTAGTCCAATAAAAATTTAAATCATTTGGTATATATAAATATGGTCAAATTTTAGCAAAATGCTGAAAAGACTAAAAGTTATCTCAAAATTCTTAAATAAGAAATTTAAAACAGTATTATTTAAATCAAAAGTATTTAAAGAGGAGTTCATCTTAATAAAAAGGATAATTTTTTTGCATTTGAGGCTATAAAAGTTTAAAAAAAATACAATTATCATTATTATAATCGTTATCAAGCCATATTTATCAAATATTATATCAGACTGGTTGAATTCAAGAACCTTGTCTTTTAACAATAAAAACACCTCTAATCTATGATATAAATTATGTAACATACTTTTTATCACTTCCTTATTTTAGAAAAATTTAAGGAAAAAAAGTTGAAAAATTAATTCATTTTTCTAGGATACTAAAAATAGACAGTGAAAATCTGAAAATAATTATCCCATCAATCATCATTGTATTTAAACTTATTTATTGTTAAACTTAAATGCAACAACATAAAAAATGATGAATTATATTTCCTATTTGTTTTCGAAATCAAAATTAATAATTTATTATTAAGTCTTTTCCTACCTGAATCGGAGTCCTCCAAATTAGAATGACTGACTGCAGAGGTAGCTACAATCACAGCAAACAGGATGATTGAATAAATCCGCATGGTACTTCTTCAAACGCCTAAAAATAAAAATTATACTCTTTTAAAATTCATACAAAATTGATTTTCTAAAAAAAAAAATTTGCCAAACTATTTATTAATCAAACTGAATATTTTATCTTAAAAATTGTATCGAAATATAGATATATATAGATATATATATTATTAATTATATTTAACTTTTAAATGAGATAGATTAATTAGTTTTTTATTCAAATTATCCTTTTTTCTATTAATTATTGAATTTGTTTATCTTTAGCATTCTATATTAGTCTATTGTAGGTTAGAAGTTATGAAATGATTTATTCTCAAAATAAATTAAGTTAATAATATTCTTATGCTCTAAATCCATAAGGAACGATGGAATCTCAAAAGAAAGAATAGAATCACGTGTTTCCATTTTATCGGCTCACGTCGCAGATTCATGACGTCACATCTCACTTAGAGAAAACAGACATTTTAACAAATGGATGAATAAGAAAAGGATTTTTGGAGCACGTGGCTGGGGATATCTAACAGACGACACCGCTTTCTATTTTGTACTTTAATTGAAACAATGTTCAAAGGTGCTGAGAATTCCTTTGAAATGGACTTCACGTTTTTATTTGTACTCTATGGGACAATTTGCTAGTATTTTATCCTTTGTTTCCTATGAAAAAAAAAATTACTTTTAAAATATTAATTAGAATTAAAAATTAAAAAATACACACTCTGTCAAACGCAAAAAGTTGATGATGAAATCGACCCGATTTTGTTAAGATTTATTAAGGAATTCAAATTTTCAATTGATGGTTTTTCTAGACAGTGCATTTATAAACAGGACGAACCTTGTCCCTTAGTACAAAGGTAAAGCTCTTCAGACCCTGAGTCAATAGTTCCCTTCTAGTCCTAAGTGATTTATTTAAATTATATTGGCTACTAATTAATTTAAATAAATATGGATGGATGAGTGGTTTCATTTATAATATATAATGAATCATTTAAGTCATATGGATTCAGATGCCAAGAAGATATTTTTACATTTTGTTGTATGAATCAAAAGAGACTTTGAAGGTAGGCAATTACTAAATCCCCAAATGGAACTAATATTTATATACAAATTTAAAAAAAAATATTTTGGTGTCTTTGACTGAGCTCCCTTCGGTAACCTCCTAAATGATTGGATGAATGAAATATATATATTGTTTAATCAAATTATTTGGTCAAATATCCTAGCCTTCAACAGAATAATTTTTGATAAGAGTTTTTAAAGAAATATTTATTAATAAAGATATATATGACAAAAAATAAGTCAATTGGACTAAATATTCTAGCTAGAATAAAAAAGAGAATAAATAGGGAAACAAAAAACAAATTATAGATAATATATAGAGCGAAAAAAAGGAAAACTATAATTAACGATTGTAAAAAGAAAGATAATTACCATATAAAACATAATGGCATTTTTAAAATAGTCATTTGAGGCTCACTTGAGTACTCAGAGATAAATTTCCGAAATTGATCTTAACATCAAATTTTTTGTTGCGCAAAGAGTTGCGTTTCTATTAATATTAAAAATTTCATATATAGAGAAAGTAAAAAAAATTAATCAAATACAAAAAATAAAAAAGGTAATATAAAAAAAATATTTTTATCTTCATATGTACTGTATATTTAAATGTGTTGTAAGAAATTGTCAAAAATGTAGAAAAAAAAAAAAAGAAAAAATGTTAATCAGTCTATCTATGCATGGAAGCACGTTTCTCCATTTGGAATATCGAATATGTTGTCTATATTGGGCAATGCAGCAGCCCATTGCATACATAGACCTCAATTGTATCAAATTTAGATGAATCGATCCACGGCAAGGTAATAAGCCTTTAGTGAGTTAAATACAATACATTCCAAATAAAGATGTTCTATTTAAAATTAAAAAATTTCAATTCTTAAATTAATAGAATTCAAATGTTCCATATTTTATTAGCTAGAGCACTTAGAAAGTAAGCGAACAATTTTACTTTTGCCTTTCCACTGATTATTCTTAATGGGTGTGAAGATTGAAAAAACTAATTAATGAAACCAAAATAAGAAATAAGAAAAATACAAAAATAATCATTCTTAAAAAGAGGTAAATACATAGAACTAACGCAAGATTTTTCTAATCAACAGCAAAAGAAAAAAATATTGAAAAAAAAATTAGGGCTTCAAAAAATAAAAAAATAAAAAAGCGATTAAAAATGATATGGAAAGGAAAGTTCAAAAAGTACCTGTACTACTAACCTAATTTCTTGTAATCAAGAATCTTGTATTCCAAGGAGGACTTAGAAAAAAAATTCTTAATTATTTATTGTTTGATATTAATAAACAGTCAATTAAAGAGCTAATCAAAATGCATTATTATTCTTCATTTTATTTTCTCTATATTTTGTGAAGTTGCCAATCTACATTGGCTATGGTAAAATGAATGCATTATAAATTATGTTGGTCGAAAAAATTGGTAACTTTCCAGGTGACTTCTAGTGACAAAATGAACATTAATTTTTTATCATATTAATAACTGAAATAAAAATACTCTAAGTCTGGCCAAACTAAAAAGTATATAAATGGTGTTGAAACAATTTGCCAATATCAATCTTTGTTTATCTTATTCAATAAGACAAAAATAACATACCTATCGGGTCTCTGCTTATTCCTTCGATATCCCCTTAATTTACTTTTTATTTTTTTTTTAAATTTATCTTCTCTATATTTATAATTTTTTTCATTTATCTAATGTTGTTTTGTTTTGTATAGTGAAACTTTCAGCACCTGCTGGAGGTCTCCTTATGAGAAATACATCATTGAGAAGAGGAATCCTTCTTAACATCCCTTCTCTACGACCGCACAGGCCCAGCGATTCTCTAATCTCGAAAGAGTTTTCCAATTGCAGAATTTGTTTAGATTAAATTTTTTATGAAAAATCCCAGCTATGTAGTAGCTAGATCAAGCTATATGATTAACCAGGTGATCTTTTTCATTAATATTTTTACAGAGTGGCACGGAA
>JAAAKE020096145.1:0-19481 GCA_010014785.2 Anisolabis maritima | reverse complement strand
AATATATATATATAAATAAGAATATGAAATTCAGATACATTTATGAAGAAAACAAATTTGGTAAAATATAAATATATACTTACTTATATACATATATACATATATTAATATATCGATCTATATCTATATGCATATACATATATATTTATATATTTATATTTTTTTTGCCCAAAACCGTTTTTATTACAATTTGGCTTTGGGAGTAAAAATTAAACAGCCCGATGGAAAAGATTAAAGCAAGAAAATAAAAAAAATCTGTGAGAAGAAAAAACCAATAGCGAAGAAGAAAGGAAAATTAAAATATCTATATTAAAAAAAGCTTTGCGGTTTTTTTCAAAAACTTTTAATATAAGGAAAAAGTGATGTCGGTTGAGATATGTATATATATATAATTTTAAATTTATTTTTCTGAAAATCAATTCTGGAAAATAAATTTTTAACGAGGAAAAATCAGGAAAAGATAATCAGAGCCAAAAACTCATCTTTTAGTTTAAATTAAATAAATATTTAAAATATTGAGCTAAAAGAGCTCAAAACAAAAAAAAATTTTATTTTCTTAGTCCAGACTGCGAGTGAATATATATAAATATATATAAATATATATATATATTCAAACTTCGAAAAAAAAAAAAAAAAAAAAAGAGAAGAAAGAATGAGCAAGACAACAGACACACTCATACAACAGCGCCCCGTTTTTTTTTGTTTTTTTATTTTAATTAAATATGATTTCGAGAGCCTCTTTACTAAATATTAACAAGCATTATTTCCAAATTAATTAAATCAGTAACTTCATCACTCTGCTTGAAAATTTCAAGATTTTAAAATAATAGCGATTACTAAATATACACAATATAAATAAATTTAAAAAAAAATCAATAATATTTGGAATCAGTTGTTTAATAAGAATGAAAAACTTATTTATAATGTACTCAAAATGTTCTAAAAATTGACTTAAAAATTTTTTCAAGGTATAGTGTATCTTTTATATACCTCGATTGAAAGCTTATTCCCACAATTGAACAAAAATCCCGAGCTTTATTTATTTTTTTTTTAAAGATCATTTTATTTGAAGATTCGTCGCTATCTGCCAGTTTCAATTAAATTTCCAAAAACTGTCAACTCAAGGGTATAGCGGGAGGAATGCGAATGCATAATATTTAGGTTTTTAATTGATCACTGGATTGTTTAAACACTAGAAAAATTAGAGATTATAGATGTAATACTTTTTTGTTTGCCATCCACTAGCGTTCGTTGGTTTGAACTTATCTTTTTGAAATCCTCCTCTTATATGATAACTGATTAAATTTTTTTTTACTTATTTAGTTCTAAGAAACATACATATAATTTCCTCTCATACTATGAGAACGTCAGGATGAAGAAATAATTAAAAATAAATTTCATTTCATGTTTCTGACACTTTACTCATCAGCATTAAATTACCAAATTTTCTTGTCATACATCTTGAAAATCTTATCATATTCAAGACATTGAATCTAATTTAAAATCTTGATGATACTGTAAATTTCTTTATTATATCATATCATCATCAACCCAATTAAATGAAACAAAGTTTTTATTTAGATCATGATTTATTTCTTAAATTAAACAATTACAATTTATGCTTTACTTGCATGCAAGAAGAGTCACACCACCAAAATAATACTTACTCCTAATTGATAAAACGTATGTTGATGTTTATTATTAAATCTAAGCTATCGTACTAATCTTTTCTATTTTACTAAAATTCTTCATTTCTAAATAGTAAAGTAGCTTATATATATATTTATAACAGGAAAAAAGAAAGGTCTAAACTGGTTTAAAGAGGATTTTTCTTTCTTTAGATTTCGGCACAACGTTAACTTTTTATTTACAAAAATACAAAAAAAAAAAAAATCATAGCTACGCAAAAATTTGAAGGCTTCTCATTGTTTTTCTTTTAACCAAAAACTGAACATTGACTTGATATTCATTGATCCACGTTTATTTACCATATTTACTTTCGTACACTTATGAGCCATTTCTCAGTACGCGTTGAAGTTATCTTTACCTCTTTCAATTTCATAAATACTTCATATAAATTTTCATCTCTTGATTTATTAAATTTTCTGATATGATTTTAGATTCCAAAAATAACAACATTTTCACACTTGCATTCGAATGCACCAACGATAAATATAGAGGAAGAGCTCTCTCTCAACATGAACTAAAAATATTAACTTTTTCATTTCTACACTATTTCTCTATTGTTCCATAATAGTCATTTATTATTGTTACTTGCCACGTGTCCATTCTGTCTTCAGTAAACACACACACAGAGTCGATTGAAACCAGATGCAAGGCGTTGGCCTCCAAGGCAGCCAAACTAACAACAAACACATTTTAATAATTTATTGAGGTGTTACCTAAAGTGTGGCACCTCGTGTGGTTCAGAGAAGAGGTAGATGGTTATTTCAAAAATCATACCTCAATCTTCTTATCATCACATCAGATTCGTTTTCACAAAGTATTTATGTATCAATCATAGTTTAAGCCGATTAACGATTTACCCTTAGCTAGCTAATCGATTAACGACAGCTTAGTCCCTCAAGTACAGCTTCAGATTTTTTTTAGCCCTATTTGACTATTATCGAGTTATTTCCCGGATACTAGAGAGATAAGATGCATGCAATAAAGGAATAGTGGCAGGTGAAGCCAATTCTTTCTAAAAGATAGAGCAACTAACGGGAAAGTAACGAGCGCGGCATAATCTCTCCTTGTGAGAATATCTTGATGGGAAGATTTTTTTTTTGCTTACTAAATTATTTCGTCTTCTTTGAATCGTTTTTTAGCAAATTTTTTGGCATATCTGACGAAAAAAAATGTAAAAATAGAAAAATAATCTGCCATGAAACATTATTTGAAAAGCAAAACTATTTTTTCTATCCTTACTAAATTTAAAATCACGCGCTCTTTACAGTTACCTCCACCCCCACTGCGATTGGACATTCGGCCTGAAGGTCATTTCTGACGGACCTCATATAGACACTCGAACATATATTAATCGTTTACTTTTCTAAGACTAAATCTTACTTCCCCCCTTAAGTCCAATTTTTCCGGCATTTATAGTTTCGATTTTAAATACGCTCCCATTTGCCCCCTTCATCTACTGAATAAAAGATTTTTTAAAGCGATGATTATTATTATTATTATTTTTTTTGAGAGCAGGAAACAAGAAAGAAAAATACTCCTTTGAGAATGTCTTATTACCGGATGAGGTTTAACTTTTTAATAACAAAAAGAAAAAAAAATACAATAAAGAATATCTGATACACTAACTTTGAGTTCTTTTTTTTTTTCCATTTTAGGAAGAACAAGATCAACTCAAATTAAAATACTCGTAATCCTTTTCCAGTACATTCATTTCTACTTAATTACAAATGATTAGAAAAATGCTTCCTTCTTGTTTTTAATTAAAAAATTATGAAACTTATGAATAAGGGCTTAATAGCCAAATTCTAATTATGCACTGGACTCTGATGATTGATGACTTTTGGAATTAACATATGTATCTCTCCAGGACTAAGGATTAATATTCAAATTTCCTTTTAATAATTTTAAATTTTATTCCGGAATTTTTTATGATTTATTATTAATTTTTATTATTTTATTTATCGGCGCTATTGTTTGCCAATTCGCGTTGGTGAGTTCAATTAAAGCATGAATAATTTATTATTTATAAAAATGGATAAATTCGTAAGTAATGTGGGATGTGGAGCTTCTGGAAAAAAATTAGAAACGCCCTTTTTAATTGAATTTATTCTGAGCCGATATTAAAAATTTATCATATTGTACCACCGAATTTTAATTGTACACACCCACCATATTGACGAAAACTAAAAATTAATCACAACTTAAAAATATTCACTCTAATTTATTGGATGAAACTAAATGGAGGACTGTGTTGATAGTCCGCTGACCAATCAGAGCGGTAACCACCCACATGTCAGATTTTCACTCTGCCCGCTGCGAACATTGTCACATCATTGGCAACGATACTCCGCTGAGAGTCCATTACTAAAATAGAGCATAAAAATACAGTAAGGTCACAATTCATATACTTCCTCACGCTAATGTGTTTAGTTTATATTTATTTTCGAATCTGGTATGATTACAATACCTTTTTGTGTCATTTATATGCCTAAGCTTTTTTAATGAATTTGTTTTTATGCCAGTAATAATAGATTTTTTGATGGTGGGCTCCGGATTTTTTTCTTTTTTTTTTTTTTTTAATTTTATTCGGTATTTCTGGCCATTTAGACTAGGGCTTTATTTATTTATATTAATTGGTAGGAAATAGATATAATATAAATAAATTGATTTCCATCAGGGTAGGAAGCAAACCTCTGACATTTGGAACTTGAACCAAGACCTCTTCTATCTCTGCTTCAAAGGACAGGGCCAGGAGAGGAGAGATCTTAGGAGTCAAACCCAAGAACTCTGGCTTATTTGTGACCTTGTCATGCTAATATTTCCACTAGATCACGTCAATGCTCCAGATATATTGTCAAACTATGGAATCATTTTACAAATTTTATGAATTTAAATAATTTTTGCTTTATCATTTCATTAAAAAAATCTCCTCAATGTTTGATTTTAAGTTGAAACAAAACATTTGGCCAATCCAACATCAAGCAGAGAAAGGGAGAGAGAAGATCGGACCATTTCAAAGAGACAAAAATAATATATTTATAAATAGAGTTCTCATAAATAGATGATTTATTATTAGAATTTTATATCCCTGTAGGGTCTCATTCGGCTTCGGATTGGATTGGGTAAGTGATTTTATTTTTAATGATAAACCTCCCTGAAGAAGATTGAAATAAAACTCGAAACAGGTTGGAAACTCTCTGAGCTCTGAGATTTTCAAATTATAATAAAATTTGTTTAAATTACTTTTATTAAATAATATATATCAATTTAGATACATTCTGTTTAAATATTTTATTGACCTCTATTTTTTTAACTCCTCATAAGTTATTATTTTCACGGGCTCTCATACTATCTAACGTATGCGACGGAGAGGTCCTATTTAGGAAGGGCCCTCTAACCAGAGAGAAGATGTAGATAGGGGGATTGGAAGCCCGCCCCGGGCGGGACTTTTGGAAAGGGAGAGATCAGCCTTCAGCTGAAAATCTCACTTATTTTCTTGATCTTCCTTCCAGAGGATAGTACACTGCACTAATTTCCTGCCAGTCCATCTTAAAGAAAAATTTTTGACACTAACGCATTTGATAGTGCTTCTAACGGAACGACTAAATTCAATTAAAGAGAATTTTACTCCAATGTCTAAAATAGCCTCGAAAGACAAAAAGATTACAAAATCCTAAACTTATTTATTACCTAGTTTTTAATTAAATGTGTGTCATTATTTTTAGAGCTGGACGCTATTAAATCTATAAATAAAATAAATAAATTTAAATAAAAACATTGGAATTAACCTCTATTATTTACTTTGGTTTATGAATCAATAATTAAACTAAACTTAATTAAATTCGCAATCTCCATTAAATTATTAATTCACTAGGCCTCTTCTCTCATCAAATTTGAATTGTCAATTCAAATATGGACAGCGAATTATCAAAATCTGTTGGCCTTGTTTAGTTTCCGTTTATATATATAAATTTGTAGATAAATGGTGACAAAAGATTTGAATAAAAGATAAATCTTTTAATTGCAAATAAAATTTTTTCTAAGAGCTAAAACGATATATTTTTAAGATAACTTTCATGTAAGATAATCAACATAGTGATATTAATTTCCATAAAGACTCTGGATTTATGGTTTTTTGTTATGATTATAAAAGTGAATTAAAAGCTATAATAAGCATTTTAATTTATTTTTTTTTAATAAAAATAATTTCAATTCTTTTAATAGCTTAACTATCCGTTGCAAAAAAGGTAACAAAGTTTTACTTTCAAGAGCGGCCACCGGTTCCTGAAGGGTTGTGTAGCGCAAAGTAGGACATTATTCATATTTTTTTTTAATTGCATTTTTAACTCCACAATTCCTCTCTCTTGCCTGTCTTTGTATAATCGCGAATGATTGCAATGAAATGCAAATTTCCATAAAATAAGTAAGGAAACAACAACAATCGACCCAGAGGAAGTAGTAGTTATTTAATAATTTAGTAATATACATTCACAAAAAATTATTTGATTAAAAATTATTATTTGAATATTGAATATTATTCCATAATGTAAAATTAATTTAAGCATCCTGGTTATTTTCCCTATAACTTATGCAATTTCACACTCATGCTTATTCTCGGGTTGCCGTTTCGCCTGTCCATTTTAAATTGTTAGATAGGATAATAATAACATTTACCTTTTTAGTATGTATTAATGATAATTAGAAGTGGTACGAATCCTAATTCTCGAATCTAAATCGTAAAAGGTTCCCGAATCGAAATTAATTTTTTAATTGAATTTATGTATTTAACCCCATCCTAGTATATAAATGTCATTTTTTGCTAGTGAGCATTTGGAAGTCGCCGGAGTTCAAACTACTGCCTTTTTTTTTAAGTTTTAAATTAGATTACGATTCAAATTATGAGAAAAGCACTAAATTCAAGTTCACGAATTCTCTTTATTTGAACTCGCTGTCTCTTTTCGTTATTTTATAATCCTTCATAAGGAGAAATTTTTTCTTTTTCATTTTGTTAGAGTTACTGACTCAATAAGGGCTTTCTGAATAACATTCTTAAAATAGACATCCTACTTAGATATTTCATATTTATCATTTTTAGAATATTAGAAATATAACTCGCTGATTATAAGTAGGAATTTTTTTTTGTTTTTTTGAAATGAAGTTGTATTTTATTTTACTTTTTCATCTAGGAAAACCTTAAAAAAATTTTGATAGTCCAAATTCTCAGAGCAACACAAGGTTTTAGATTTTAGGTAGTAAAAAATGGCAATAATTTAATTTCTTGTCATTAACCTCGAGTTCAGAGTTCGATCGTTTCTCGTTTAAAGAAATATTAGTAAATTGAGATGCCCTGATATTGTTTTGTTTTGTCCTCGTGCTCTGAACTCGATGGCCTTCCTCTCCGGTCCTGAGCAGAGAGAGACTCCGATTGGAGCACCGATAGGCTTTGCATGTTCTCATCGCGTTCTCATAGGAATACCGCCATCCAACATTTCCAGATTCGTCCGAGGCCATCGCTCCTCGATCATCTCTTTGCGTCTCCTAAACATACACATTCGGACCAATTTGCATAATGAGCCACGAACAAGCAAAACACTTGGTTAATTTTTATCACTTGGGAAGAAGAAAAAATCTTTGATATTAGATTAAGATTTAAAAAATTCTCATGATAAGAAATGCGTTACTTCTCTTTGAAAAATAATTGCTAGAAATTTCTAAAATATATAGCTAACTTGGCAGAAAACAGCCACAACTCAAAAAAGACTTCTTACATTCTCAATATTGGGACAAAGTGTCACAAATATATAACCCTGTGACCAATTATGTAATTTTGGAAATACAGAAACTTATTTTCTTTTTTGAGAAAAGATTGTCTCATTTTTGCCTGCTTAGCAAAATTAATGGTTTCTAGATTGCTGATTTTTGTTTGAGAGGATCTTTATCGCTTAATAAAGTGCAGCTTTTTCGTTAAACCTAAAAGAAACATTTAACATTTAGGATTGTGCGAACCTAATGCTTTTAATGAGGTGGGAATATGCCACCCTTGGAATGATTAGAATTACATCGGCCTCAAATAATGCCAACTAAATTTGGAAATTACAAAAATAACCCCATTTTCCCAACTCTGATGAAATTTTCAATTGCTAATTGGCAAAATTTTTAATTTGGTGTTTTTTTTTTTAGAAATAAAAATAGATCTTATTTATGCAAGTATTGATAGAACGAAATTATTATATAATTGTACTTGCCTTGTACAGGATGACCCATAGTAGATGTTCACTTAAAATTTGTGCGCAGGGGCCAATATTAGAATTGTTCATAAAATTGAGAATTAAAAAAAAAAATGGAACATTTCTCGGGGCCTCTATCGATCAACAGAAACATCTCCATAAATGACGTCATTAATTCTGACCCCTATTCATTTCATTTGATTTGGAATCAGGACCTCTTGGCAAACATATTTTTGACATTTTAGGATATTTTTTTATCATTTCAAGGAATTAGAACATTTAGGCCTAACCTTGAAATGATTAGAATGAATTATCTTGGCTCAAAGTGTCAAAAATTCTCCCCTCTCTTTTTTTCATTCAAATAAATTCACAAATAGCTCTGATTTATCTAATTATTATTGGAGATGTTAGGATATTTCGACATTTATTTTCCTTTTTTTAGTTTCTAATTTGATTCTTTGAGAATTGAATTCATTTTTTTTTCCTCTTTTAATGAATGTTAACAATGAGCATTTATTTCATTTTTGATAAATTATTTATTTAGTAAATACAGGGCGAGAGAGGCAATATCATCAAAGTTATAAAGGGCGGCTCTTTTTTGCTTTCGACGCCGTCTCTTTTCTCTCTTGGTCCACAAGGACGGAAGTGGCCATGTCCGGCATGCGAATCACGTAGTCTCTGCACATGCACATTTATTTACACACACGCACACATGCATAGACTCTGACACAACAACCTCTCCAATACATTTTCTACTGGGGATGTGTGTCAGCCACTGGAAATCAAAACCATTCATATTATATCATCATATTCTCTCTCTTTCTATTCACACAATAACTCTTAGTATTTAAATTTTATCAATTATAAAATAAAACTTTTTTCTCACTCTTTTTAAAGTATTCTTATCAAATAAGAGGAAGTGATAATTTGATATATGAATACGAGGGCGGTCTGAAAAGTGAGGTAAGTAATAGAGAGATGGCAGAGATCTCGTTTTAAACGTCGATGGAAGGTGCGTGTGATAGCAGACACTATTGACATATCAAAAGTGTTGGTCATATCTTATATGCATATGAGAAAACTGTCAGCAAGATGGGTGCCGCGTTTGCTAACTGAGGACTAGAAACGAATTCGTGCAACCACTCCTTTTTTTTTTTTAAAGCGTAATCGCATTGATTTATTACTGTTGAAACTTGGATACACCACTACACACCCGAAACAAAAATTCAATCAAAACAATGGGTAGAAGTCGGTTGCAGTGCATCGAAGAAAGCAAAAGTGGAAGTTACTGTGTTTTGGGATGCTCGGAGTGTTATCTTTATAGATTATCTCCAAAAGGGCAAAACAATCACAGGAGAGTACTACGCGTCGCTATTGGACCAGGTGAATAAAAAATTAAAGGAAAAACGACCACATTTGGCTAGACAAAAAGTGTTGTTCAATCACGATAATGCACCGGCTCACTCATCGGCAATTGCAAATGCAAAATTAGTTGAATTACGATTCGAAATTCTTCCTCATGCACCTTCAGTCCATATTTAGCTCCGTTCGGCTTTATCTTGTTTTCGAACTTGGAAAATTGGTTTGATTTTCATCAAATGAAAAAGTGATTGCAGAAACAAACGATTATTTTGATGTATTATAGTGATGGGATTAAGCGCCTTGAATGTCGTTGGAACAAGTCTATCGAGCTATGTCGAAAAGTTAAGTTAAAAAACTCGAAAAAACAGTCTTCTTCTATGTTAGTTACCTCACTTTTCAGGTATTTGCTTTATTTAATGAAACTTTAGTATTAAACATTTGTACTCTTGGAGAAATGAATTTTCGAAGAGGAGGCCGACCACTCAGAACGCGGCCTGGACAAAGCTTTGCTATAATAACCACTCACATTTTCACAAACACGTCTGCTCACTTCCGTCACTAACTCTGGCAACACTGCACTTGTCTTCTTTGCCCCATCCCCGAGATCTCAATCCTAAAGTTATATTAAATAAATTCTTACAACTCACTATTTTCGCCATGTGATAACATTTCCGATAAATTCCAAATATATTCTAAGATTTTTTCTTTTCATACTGTATCTTCGGATTAATGGACGTCACAACGTCTCGATAACTCTATTGTTTTGCCATTTATTAAAGAGGAAATTAGTTCAAGATACAATAGGAAGTTGATCTATAATTTGATCGAGGGGTGACGTACGGAAAAGAGAAGAAATCTTTGACGGAGTTTGTCGGCTGCGGCTATACTTTTCCGGATTCACTAAAACCACAACAAGATAAATTTGTAGATATCATCCTTTGCTCATCGCGCTACTAGCCTTTGTCTTTTCGTTTTTATTAACATTATTTTTTAATGAGATAAAATAGAATTCATATTTTCCTCTTTCACTCTATTCATTCAGTTCAAGGAATATCTTTTATGGTTGTTATGCGTAGCTAATGATATTAAAAAAAAAGACTAAGGCAGTGAACTTATGAATATATTTCTTTCCAATTAAAGTTAATCCCATAATAATCACTGGTCCATATGTTTTAACAGAGAGTGATTCTTAAAAACCCAGCATAAATATGCCAGGAATTTTAGTTCTTACTACTTTTGACGCACACATACCTTTAATTCAATAATTCCTCACTTTTATTTCTCCTCTCTTCATTTTCTTATTTGAGTTTTCAGTATGAATGAACATAGTTACTGTTATGATCGTGGATTTAACGATGCTTTTTAATGGTTGAGGAAAAATTAAATATTACACAAACATTTATTTATTAATTAAAAACTAATCGGTTTTTAAAATATAATAATTAGAATAGAAAATTTTCTAATTGAATACTGAAAAAAAATTTTTTAGTTATTTAGACTCTATCCATATTTATTTAAATTAATTGGTAGCCAAATGGTAACAAGTTGTTGTTTGAAGTCTGGTGAGGGAACTACAAGGCAGATTGCAGGAAATGAAAGAAAGCTTTTGGATGCCAGAACCGAAAGGAGACGTTTCGGGCATTTTCTTCGTCCATTTTGGTAATTATTCCTCAAAGTTGTTATAATTAATCTTGTATAATATATTCATTGTGGTCCATTATACAAAATTAATTATGACAACTTTGGGGAATAATTACCAATAGTCTATTAGTGACTGAAGAATCTGAAACATTTCCTTTTGACTCCAAAGGCTTCCTGGAATCTGCCAGGTACTTCCTTCCCTAATCACTAACTGCGCCCTTGTGCCTGTTATTGGGAGGGTTTTTATCTTCCACTCTCCTATACAAGGAGGAGACTTTTGGTAAAACTGAATAATTTTTGCGACAAGTCGGACTCGAACCCGAGTTGTGCTGCAACTTCAGATCAGTTATCCGATTAGCCACTTGGCCCTCAAGATAAGACCTTTACCTCTACATCTTAAAACACATCTTTAGTAAAAATATCAAGATGTAAATGATTTGATAAAACTTCCGTGTTGCCTGTTGTTTCATTAACAGTTGGCTATCTAATTCTACATGAAACATTCCTCTAAGAAAGAATAAATAACAATATTGCAAGAGCATATAATTATTCTTCTATATCTGTTTACACATTAATTGTATAAAGGATCTCCCTATATTTATTCATACTAATTAATTTATTATTATTAAAAAACAATAACATTTTCATATCCCCTATACATTGAAAACGGGTTGTACTATTTTAGGGAGAAATGGAAGCTTTAAAAATTTTAGTAGAGTTTCCAACCGATTCAAACGTTTTTAGACTATAGGTTTAACGATTTTAAACAGTTGGAAAACTTTTGATTTTTAATAAGATATACGCTTTAAAAAAATGTTCAATTTCTTACCCACATGAATTCATTTTAAATCAATTTTTTTTTCCACATAAAAGTAGGTAAAAGATAAAAAAAAAAAAAAAAAAAAGATAAGTTCTTATTAGAAATTTTTCATTTACATCGTTAAATATCCGTTTTAGTCAAATAATAATTTACTATCACAGCTGAGTGTAGGACGGGAAATTTCTAAATAAATAAATTCTTGGTATAATAAAATATCATTGACTTGCAATTCAAAAAAGAGTAACAACCGCATAAAATAGAGAATCGAAAACGAATGAATTGTAATCAACATTTAAGGCCAATTATTGGCCCTTAGTCAACTGTTTATACGTTTCTCGAGTTTCATGCATTTCCCAAGCCAACTCTCCTGGAATGCAAATATGTAAGTAAAGCCATTACTTTGCCAAGTTTTTTTTTTTTTTTAAATGTTTCTACTATATTTTAATGTTTTCCAGAGAGAGAGAGAGAGAGAAAAAAAAAAAAACGTTTAATGGCATTTTAGTGGCTAATCATGTTTGGCTCACATTGTTTGCATGCGAGTGATTCGACCGGGGGTCGAACTCCGCCCGTTTTCAACACAGCTGTGTCTTTGAATGGCTGTTCATTGCCCGAGGGCAGGACCTTTGGCCAAGACTTTACTTGTCTAGTGTCCGTGTGATTAATGGACCTTCTTCTTCTCAAGCTGAGCCTTTCTTAATGACGCCATCATTAATTATTAAAAAAAAAAATAGTGCCTTTCTTATTCCCCCACTCTCTCTCTCTTTCTCCTTCCAAATCGTGGAGGCGGAGAAGAACCTCTAGCGTTTAATTACAAGCGGGCCACGCGTCTCCAATTGAATCATTGATAGATTTTCCCTCTTTTTTTCTTTTTCTTACTTCCCACTCTTTTCTAATGCCAGACGTGTTTGGATTTATTTTCTCAAGAATTGTGGATTTTTTACCCCTTCCTAGGAGGGGTGGTTTCCTGACATCAATCATGTATTATGCTATTAATGTTAATCGGTTCAACCGCTAAAACCTGATGGCACGTTAGTCACGAGCCTATCAATATCGTTTTACGTGACACAATAGAAAATAAATCATTTTATTAGATTGAAATCCAACTTAAATTATTCTATATTCTATTAATTTAATATATTCGGCAAAAACTTCCTAGAGTTTTTCATCCACTGGGAGTTTCTTAATTGATTTTTTTGTATTATAAATAAGACCAGCTGATAGATAACAAAGGAGAAATTTTTTTTAATGTAATAAAAAATTTAGTATTCTTTATTTTTAATAACAATATGGCTTTCAATAATTTTATTAATTATAAAATTTTCTTATATAAGTAAGCTCCGGGATCTCTTTAATCAGATGAAGAAATAGGACGAACTAGATATATTGGTTGCGCCACGTTTTGTTACGGTGTCTCACTGAGGCGCTCGCTTCATGGATGAACACCTTATTTTTTCCCACATCTCATCAAGCTTGGTGGGATTTGAGCACATTTTCTCAAAAGGACAGCGTTATATACTGCCCGTTAGTTTTCTCTTTTACAGCCAAAACATTGAGTTTTTTTTTTTTTTGCGGCAGGAAATAATTCTATGGCTCAATACCTCTGAGGGGTGAATATCTTAAATATTAGTTTTTTATTTTTAATTTGACTTTTGTCAAATTTCTCTTAATATACCTAATTGAAAAAACACTTAAATATTCCAGGCATCAACTGGATATTTCAGAACTGTTCTATTCCTGTCCTGAAATACGGTAGAACTAAATGCAAAGAAGAGCGTGGGCAAAGAGGTGCTTCATAAACTCCTGTTTCGCTTCTCTTCAAATGTTGCCATTCATTTGACACTAGGGCTAGGACATTATTTTCTTTCTTTTGGAAAAGTTGAGGGCGTTGGTGTAGCAATTCCAAAATTATTTGAAGAGCTTATTTTTTAGGCCTATATGCACAATAGAAATCTAGAGAAAATGAAGAAAAAGATAATTCTAAAATTATTTTTCATTAAAGTAGAGTGACTATTACAATAGGTTTAAATGATTAAAATTTTGAATTTATAAAATTTTAATGAAAGGCTTAAGCTCCCTTTTCTTAAGCCCCTGGCTGAGGGTCTTCTAGTCATTTGGCATTTGAGTTAAACAAATTCATTATATAGGATAATTTTTTATTGTAAATTTATTGTTTGAGCGAAAACCGAGCCACATGAATTACGAGGCAGGGCCAGAGTAGCCATGTTCGCTTGACATCCTATACGTCATCTTTTAATATATAATACTAGCTTTATAACTATTTATTTGAAAATATTATGCGAAAACAAATAAAACTTATGACACAATATAAGTTTATTATTGAGATTGCGCTAATATTTACTTAGCGATATCACATATTGATCATTTTTTTTCTTTATTCAAATGATATTATTTTCCAAATCTGACTAAGTGCTCTAACCTGAACAATATATTTGATTTTAATTTCAATAAGTTAAATGGGAAATATTATTTTTAGTAGGGGGAAGGGGAAGGGGGAGGAGAATATGAGATAAATCATTTTATTAATTCTCTTTCTTATCTAAAATAAAAATATATTATTAAATTCCCGATTAACATAAAAAATCGGAAGAAAAAAGAAAAAAAATATACGTCAGGGGGATCGATTAAACTGCTGGTTTTTTCTTCATACTTCCATTTTAAAAAATTATTCTAAACTTCTCCAATTCCCAATAATTATAAAGAACTCCCATCTGCTTTTGTTTTAATAATTAAGATTTATTGAAAATTAAGGTTCAACTGAATAAGAAAATAGATTTCCACAACCACATGAAACTCTTATGCTATAACCGTCCTTTGAAAGGGACGTTAATGCTAGAAAGACGGATCGGGCCACATCGCATTGCAAAGATGGAAATGCATCCAAGCGGATTTGTAGAGAAGGCTACACGCTAATGAGAATTCCTCTTTAAAATATAGTTTATTTAATATAACTTAAGAACTAGGCTCTCGACGAAAGAGCATGGCGAATGGCTACAGCGTTGTCACGTTGCTCGCAGCGAGAGATGGCACTTAAATATTTTTTTTTCTTTTCTTTTGAAATGTGGGTGGTTTCCATGGAGATGACTTGGCCCACGGCGCGCTCCAAGTGGTCGGTGGTCCATGATCAATACTAAAGTTTCATTAAAAATAATATAGGAAATCTGTGTGTGAAATAGATCTACGATTGGAATACAAATGGAAATGGGAAAAAGTTGCATCACAAGGGGCCGGTAAGTGACTTTGGCCATAGATCGGATGCACTTTAGATATTTCTTTGTTCACTAAAACTAAACTGACCCTCATCTATTATCCCTTACGGTTTCAATTTAAATAAATTTTTTTTTATTAAGAATTTTTTATTTTATTAAAAATTATTATCAACATTTTCAAGTTGTATCTTCGCAACATGTTGAATTGAATAACAAACATGCAGATATAATCCGTCTGTATGAATGAATGAATAATGAAATATTATATAGTTATTCTGATTTCCAAAAAAGATAATAAGAGGGTAAATAATACCTGACGCCTGGTTATTAATTTATGACGTGAGGAGTCAATTTTTTAATAAAATTATTATCTTTCAATCCTTATCCTCCATTATATCTCGGCATATAAAATTAAATGTAAAAGAAATATTCACATATGTAATAAATATTTCTATTTTCACCAAATTCATTTTTAATTTTGTTTTCTTATTCAACATCTGTTTTATGTTATTCAGATGAAGACACAACGAGCTTGTATTGAATTGAAAAATTTATACCTGTATAATATATAAAATTTTTAGGCAACAAAAAAACCGATAAAAATTTATGGAAATGAGTGAACTATTAATTATAATATAAATACTCGATTATCCGGAACTCAATCATCTGGATTCTCTATTCTGCGGATGCGAGATATATATCCTTGTATCGTACCAGTTTATTTTATTTATTTCATTTTTTCTAGTTTTCCTTATTTTTTTTATTCGTATTTGAGCCCCCTATTCCCAATTAATACTAAATAAAATTTGTTTCTATTTAAAAACCTCTAGATGAGCACGTGATGCTTAGACCAGCATTTCTTATGATCCCTTTTGCCAGTCTTTCTCTATTTTTATCTTTCTGATCGATCCTTTCTACCAAAAAAAAAAAAATTGAGTCATCAGTTTATTAAAAAAAAAAACAGACACAATTTAAAAAATAAGCAGCAATGGCCAAACAATCAAAAACTTTATCCTTATCCGGTCGATAAAAAAAATGTATTTATTATTAATTATTATTATTATTATTTTTTTCATAATTCCCAATAAATATTAATAAATATACAAATAAAATTAATTAATGTATATTTTTCTTTTTGTTTCAGGTAAATATCTTTTTCATTTTCTTCTCATCTTAAAAATTTTTGGTGAGTTCTACGAAATTTTTTTCACACAAGTCAAATTTAAATTGAAAATGTCTGACTACTCGAGTTTTTTTTTTAGATTAATTTGAAAATTAAATAAACTAGAAAATCTCGCTCTCTTCTATATAGAGTTAAAATACATATAAACGCTTTCATTTGAAATGCACTAAAAAGAGGAGAATAAAAAATTATTGAATATTTATGACAAAATATAAAAGCTTTGAATATTTAATTTAATTTCCCATTAATGAGATTTAAAATTTCAATAAACGCTTACCTTTTTATATTTTGTCATAAATAATTTTATGCAAAAAATTATTTTCCTCTTTTTAGTGTATTTTAAATAAAAACTTTTTTTAAATTTTTAAATTAATCTAAAACAAGGCAGCTATTTTCAATCTAATTATAGCCTCTATCAAAACTAATTAAATCTCCTTGACATAAAATATGAATTAATTAAACAATTAGAATGTTAATTAATTTCCAATAACGATGAGATACTGAGAGAGGATCCTAATAATTTTTGAATTATTACATTAAATCACAGGCACTCTCATATTTTATGAAATTGGTCAAGTGGTTTTAACTTAAACAAGCGAAATGGACACTCTTAACTAGATTATTAAAATTATCATTAGATGCGATATTAATATTTAACGAATTATTTTATTTCTTCATAAAGACAGTCCTTTTTTTTAGCGCAAGAGAGAGAAATATGTTTGGACTGTCTGTAATAACCTAGAGCTAGTCTCATTCCGTTTGATTAATTTTTTCATAAAATTTAAATTATATATTAACAGCAAATTTTATTGAATTTTTAGAAAAGTAGAATAACAGGAGAAGACAATTTATAAAAAATTTGATTAATTTTCATTTAACATTTCGGTCGCGGGTTTTGGAAAATGTTTATATCAATACTACAAATTTCACCAATCATGCTTTATTGGAATTTTTTACTATGTTTTATAAAAATTTTCTCGACATGTTTTCGCGGACCTGATGGTGCATTAAAAGTGAAATTATTAAATGAAATTTAAAAAATTAAATCTGCATGCTGCTCTTTCTCAATAGCCACAAACAATGAAAGGTCGATTTCTTCATTAACAATATCAAAAATATGCTTATTCAATTTCTAATATTATAATTCAATCAATAGGTCACTTTGTTTTTGGATACGATTCATTTAATTTAATTTATTATTTTTGCCATCAAAGACCATTTGTACATTTTATAAATTATTATAATCATCCTAGCAATTGGTGATCTCTCAAGCGTGTTTCTCGAGACCTCCCATCCTTAAATTCAATTAAAAGGGGAGGGAGTCCCTAATTTTTCATAAATCCATATATTTATTATAATATTATGTTAAAAAATTTTAAAAATAAAAAAAAAATGTTGGCTTGTTACTTTATATAGAAACAAGATCATTAAAAACAAAATTATATATAATTAAATTGAATATTTTATATATATATATATATAAACTATTTTAGTAGACGAAATTCTTTGGTTTATTCCATTTTAGTTGAATTCTTTAGGGAAATAATTTTATTAAATGTACATAAAATATATTAGATTACAACATATAAATTTAATAAAATTACTTTCCTAAAAAATAAAAAAATAAAAATAAAAAAAAATCACAACCATATAGTAAAATATTTTAGTTTGATTATAATGATCAAAATATACAATTTAATTAGATTAGCCCTCCACATTCTTTGGATGTTTTTTTTTCTCGGGCGCTTACCAAGAAAAATTTGGAAATGAAATTATCGTTAAATTTATTTTTAAAAAAATTATCCTACACTTTTCATTGTTGTCCTAAGGAGTGAGTCTAAATGGTCGCAGATGCCGAAAAAGACTTAAAAAAAAAGTATTGAAAGTTTTCAACAAAACACTTTTAAGAATCATTTTTTTTTTAAATATTTTTTAGAATATGCGGACATATTTAAATTTTAAGTGAGTCACTGAATCATTAGGAGAAAAAAGAAAATAAGTTCACGCTAGACTGTATCAGACAACTCTATACAAAAGAGTTTAGATCCAATTGGATTAATTGTTTATCCGAAAAAAAAGAAATAAGAAAATAAATTCAGTCCTCAACGACTAAAATGTGATAATAAATGATAATGAGGAAAGGACTATTTACAAACATTACGCATTTAACAGCTGATATTGATTAAAATTCGTTCTTTCTTTCTCTCTCGAAGGTAAAATTTAAACCTCTAAAAGAGGAAGGGCAAAAGCTTTAGGCCTATAATTCACCCTAATTTTCTTTTCTATTGAAATCCGATGTGGAGCACTAAGAGGGGGCCTCGGCTACATTTATTGTTACTTGTGCATTTAGGCCAGATGTGGTTGATTGTGATTTATTCTATGGAAATGACAAAACCAATACAAACCACCAACAAAAACACACAAACGGCAATTTAGAATTTTTATCAGCCCCGAAAACAACATTACAAATATAATTTAAAATGCATTAACTGAAAGGCTTTTGCTTTTGTTGGTGTGTATTGTTTATTTTTTTCCCTTTTTTTTCATTTTATTATTATTATTATTTTTTTTTTTTATTTTGGAAAATAAATTAAATTTGAAATAGATGACATTTAAAACCAAATAAGCACACAGACCGAAGAGAGAAAATTTGATTTTGATTAGTGGAAAAAGATCAAAAAGTTATCCCTCACTCTAATCTCTACGGATCTTATTTCAATCAAAGAGTGTAGCATTGAGCGCTGGAAGGGGAAATGTCGCCGCAGCTTTTTATTTTATCACCAATAAAAAGAGGGCATATTTGTAATTGAAAATTTTAAATAAAATCGTTATTAACAAAAAAAAAAGAAAAAAGAAAAAACGAGGAATATCTTTATTACTTATTTTATTAAAAAAAAAAAAAGCTGTTTTTCATGAGGGAAAATGAAAAACCAAGTCGATTATATATTTAATTTTCATTTGGCCTTCGCCATCCCCTTCATAGATTGAGCTCCAAGGCTCTCTCTTCTCAATCTTAAGACAGAATTGACATACAATGAAATTATTTAAACTTCTAATCACACCAGAATAGTGTTCAATAGTATATCATGGGAGGAGGAATATCAAACGAAATTTAGGTGATTCATAAAATTTTTTAATTTAACTTTTTCTGAAGAGGGAGACTGGGGTTAATTTACCACTTCTTGGTCTTAAGTACTTTCTCATTTTTTTTTTTTAATTGAACCTGAATTTGTCTCCTGTTAAACTGTTGACACCCGAGGTAAGCAGGTTTCATTTTTCATTTTTACTTCCTGATAAATTTGTAGGCTAAATTAAAGAAAAAAATTTTTAAC
>JAAAKE020096134.1:0-19487 GCA_010014785.2 Anisolabis maritima | reverse complement strand
TTTTAGACGCTAAATAATAAATTAATAGTAATAATTTTTTGGAATAATGCGCAAAATATTTTCATATGATCGGAAGATACTAATTCTTATTTAATGGTTTTTTTTTGATGAACTGAATAAGTGAAAAAAGTTTGAACAAAATCTGAGATTAATTCCAAGATCTCAAACCCGTTCAAAAAGAAAGGTAAAGGAAATCACTGTGAATGTACCCTGATTCCAGTCCCTCGCAAAGCCTGATGATGAGCTGGGTAATTTTTTCTTGAGTTTATCTTACCCTTTGAGAGACGTAAATATTAGCGTGAAATTTAATGAAATTAAGACTCAGGGCAGTATGAATAAAGTTCAAACTAACCGTACTAAAAAAAAGTAAATTTTTTTATTTCTCCTTTTTGCGTTGCTGTTGTCATTTGCCCTTTAATTAAATAATTAATCTTAGGCGGAAGATAATAGATAATATGACCATTAGATTTGTTAAACATGAATACCCTCTTCCCTTCCGTCTCTCCACACCCTTTCTTTAACTATTCCAATCAAATCATGCGAAGAAAATATTCGGACAGTCAGCAGTATTGTTTAATAAAACAACAAAACTCTCCTGTTCAGTGTAGAAAAAAAGTCTAACAAGATTCCCTCCACACTCAAATGGGTCGTCAAAAATGAACGAATCTTTTTGTGGAACGAGACCTCCTTCCTCAACTCTTTTCCAAGTTTAAATAAAATACAATTAAAAATGTAAACAAATAAAATTTGACCTTTGCCATGTTTTCTTTCATGATTGGTTAGGGAGCATAAAAATTTAGCCCCGTATTTATACAAAAAATATGTCATACACTAAAAAGTAATCTTTACAAATGGTGTATTTGTTCAGCAATAAAAAACAAAGTTGTTGTTAAATGAATAAAAAATGAAATATTTGATGGTAACAGCAGCCTATTTTTCCTTTTTAATACTCACAATATAATATTTTATCGTTTCCAATTATTTTTTTGTGTTCAATAAACAATAATATTGGCTGATATTTTTTTTTTTTATTAAAAAAAAACTAATATGACCAACAAATAATCGATCGTTTAAAGTTATATATATTCAATATATATATTATATTATATCATCCTTGTTAAGGTTTTGACCAGGTTTTCCTTAACAGCATAAGGCGAATGTCGGGAAGGCTAATGCGTCGTTTACGTATTGCGCGCAATGTTTCATCATGTTTTTATCTTTTTCTTTCGATGGAAATGTATGAACATGTTATTTGTTAATGAGCATGCATTTCCTTTCTTTTTTCTTGTATTTTTTGTATTTGATTTGTTAATTGTTTATTGTTTTGTGTTATGTAATTTATAAATTTGAATTTGTTTGATTGGACTTAGCCACCGAGGACTTGTGTCTCTAAGCAGGTCTTAAATAAATTTATTTATTTATTTAAATAATTTTTGGCATTTTTTGCGAAAATTAAAGAATTTATTAAAAAATTTTAAATATATTTTAAAAATCAAGAAAATTGTAAAATGATTTGATGAAGAACTCCATTTGACGACTTGAATTAATGAAAAAAGTGAAGGAATGTATTTGACGTCAATAAAATTACAATTTATTTATTTTTCCTGACGTCAAACATATTCCTTCACTTTCTGAGTTCACTGAGTTCATTTTCAATTTGATGATATGGATCAAAAGGAGTCTGATAAAAAATAAAATAAAAAATATTGAATCTATTAAAAAGTTCAAGTGGAAATATGCAAAATTGTCAGAAGGACAGAAATACATACAGATACCACTGTCAAATTGTGTTGAAAAGAACAAATACCCTAACTATTCAGAAAAATCTCACAATGTCAAATTTTGTATGAATACAATCTTAACTTTCTTCTCCATGAGTCGGTCGGAAATAGAAATTTTAATAAAAAAAAATACAGTCTAATTTGTCAATTTTAATGGTCCTTATTAGTCAGACAGAATAAGACGAAAACTCAAAATAAAACTTATTAAATGATTCATTTAGTGTGAGATTTAGATGTGAGCAAAAAAAAATTTAATGGTGTCATTCATTTTTTTTAATAACAAAATTAAATGAAATGTGGTTAATTTTATTTATTTATTTTTTAAATTTAGAAAAAGAGCGAAGATCCTCATGGATGTGGCCTGTTTCAAATGAAGAGACGCAAGCCAACATGCGAATAACGTCATTTAAAATAATATTCGTGTGAAGTTAAAACCTGAACATCCAAAATACAACTACTAAATTTAACGAAACACTTTCCTTATAATAATTGTCCAAGCCATAATTTTGAACTTTTATTTAAGAAATATTTTTCTTTTTAACTTTAAGGAAAGGGGACTGTAAATAAGGGTAAAAGAAAAAAGTTTCCCTTATTGGATTGTGAGGTTTTACCGTCAAATAATATATAAATAAATAAATTTCGTATCAATTATAAGAGAACAAATAACAGGTATTCCCATTTTATATATATACTTGATTGTCAAATGTTTCTTTGAATAAAGTAATGAGTATTATTCTTGCTAAGGGCGAAATAATAAGACTTATAATCTACTATGATAAAAATTGTATAATTTTTATATTCATTGTAAGAAATATAAATTAGAAAATTAGAAAACTGTGACCTACTCACAAATTCGATCTCGAGATTTTAATTGTTCTTAACGTTTTGGGCTCCCCTGAGTCCGGAATTATGTCTGCATGTTTGCCTGTCTGTTCGTTAGCATGATAACTCGAGCATGCTTTAATATAGATCAACCAAATTTTACATACTTACAGCAAAATCGTAGATCTCTGGCAATTTCCGACAACAGGAAGTGGTACTTTACTTGAAACCTTTTTCTAAAAATCGAACTTAAAAATGAATTCACTGAGAAAAGTCAAAGCCCGATACGAGTATAATTTAGAGTTAGTGTATTTAGTAAAACTACTTTCCTTATATATGTTAAATGTGTATACGGGAAAGTTGAGAGGAGGCCACTCCCGATTTAAATTTATTATAGCCATTTAGCCAACGCCATTGGGTTTAAAAAAGGCACTACAAATATACTAATTGTAAATGTATATTAATAATAATTGTAAAAAGAAATTAATAATAGGTATTTATAATTTGAGTCGCTTGCTATGAGACTTTCAAAGCCCTATCGCCCTAGAAGCAATAATTTTATTAATAACGACAAGGGCAGATGACACGTCTTCCTATATGTGAATAATTTTAAATAAAAGAAATAATTTATGTATGTATGATAAAAAATATAATAATAACGAAGAAAGGATAGGAGACAGCTAGGAGAAAAATAAAACAATTAAATTCTTGGTCAATGTTTAGGGCGCAAGTCAAGTTTGCTCCCAATGGGAGTCAAACAATTCGACAAAGGTCTTGCATACAAAACGGCTGCAATTATCGAATGTATTGTATGTATAACACAATAACACCGACGTATCATTTTAACAATTTTTAGTCTTGATGAAGGGCGTGACTTGAAACCACAACTAAACAATTAATTGTTTTTCTCCGGACTATACTATCTTTTCTTCGTCTTCTATCCAAAGTATATAACTTATTATATAATAAGTACGTGGAAACGGATTTTATTTTAATGGGGCAGGAAGAGCCAATAATAGACCTTTCTTAGTATTTTTGCAGTTGGACTTAAGAGTTAACGATTGGGTCAATCCTTCCACCAAATAGAGACAACCTAAATAAGATGACACCTATTACAACCGATATATCAACATGAATATACCAAATTTCAACAGATGCTGAAAATTTCATCCTAATCGATACAGCGGTTTAATGAATTTTCCCAAAAATGATTCTTTTAGCGCATTCGATTCATCACACCCAATTTAGCAAACACACCAAATTTCATCAAATTCTTAGAGCCGTTTTCGAGAACTAATTTACATACATAAATATTTATATGCAAGATTAGGTCGTTTAATAATAGTAGATAACAATTTTTCATTATTTGTCATGAATCAATAGGCAGAAATTTGCCTAAATTTTCTAAATTAGGGATTTTTTAATTAATTTATTTATTATTTGGTGAATTTTGAATTTAGACTCCGTCCTTATTTATTTATATTACAGAATATAAATAAATTTAATAAATTAAAAATTAAATACATTTTTGTCGCTCAGGGCGGGAGACGAACCACTGGTCTTTGGTACCTGAGGCGAGACCTCTACCTCTGCACCAACACAGGACAGGGCATAAGAACCGTCTTGGAATCAAAATGAAATATCACTTATTGTTGCTTTACTAGTCCAGCTATTCTTCTCACCTATTTTTATCATGGCAGAGATTATTTGGGAAAATATAACGTTTACATCGTTTCTATAAAATTTGTTAAACAAAAAGTATGTTCCAGGCAACTAAAAATAAAAACGAATTTTTTTTCAATACTTCCTGAAACTATCAACCAACCATGTTGACATACTGACGTCAACGTAACAATAACGAAATGTGAGAAAACTAAGAGGAAAAAAACCCCGGCCCTTCTTGGCTCTAAAATAAGAGCGACGGTGTTTGACGCCTGCTGTCTGATGTCTGATGTCGATCTCAGATGGTGTATTTGTCACTCCAACTCCAAGGCGACTGATGACGTCATCAGCGAGTCCCTTTAAGGCGTTGTCTGTTGCCATTACCAAACTTGAATAAAATATGCATACGAAGAGAGAGAGGATACAAGAGATAAATTGAGGAGAGGAAAGCGTTTCATTCATTTCAACTGGAGCGACTCGACTATTAATTTTATCTAAACGTTAACGATCAAACATTCATAAAAGGGGTTGTAAATGAACGCAAACTAACGTCATTAAAAAATTTATTGAAATCTAATAATGCTTTATATGGTTACAAACGTCACAAATTTTGTTAATAAAAATTAATTTAATTGTAGAATTTTTTAATAGAAATTCGTTCGTATTTGCTTCCTGGAAGATAGGCAACCCAAATAACCAACTCACTTATGAACCTTTCGATAAATTCCTCCAGAGCTCCTCTAGAATAATTAATCTCTGGAGGAGATCCTAAACACGTGGTCGAAAGGTCCATAAGTGAGTTGGTTATTTGGGTTGCCTATCTTCCAGGAAGCAATACGATCGAAATTATGCACCACCTGGTAGCTTAAGATGCCGAAGACTTAAAAAAGTAAATTTCCTCCCTCCCTCTTTTAATAAGATATAAATTTTTTTAAATTTAAATCATATTTTGAGTTTAAGGCATTTTGACTCCAGAATTCATGGCAAAGTCGCCAGAGTCCTAAATTGAGACAAGTTCCTGATGAACGGGTGAAACCTCGAAAAAAAAATTAATTTAAAAAAGATCAACAAATCCATTTTATTAAAAAAAAAATTTGAATAAGAATATCCACCCTGCATTGCGGCTTTTCAAGATTTAATTAAATTATTTATTAGCCTAGTAAAACTTGTTTAATGTATAAGGTATATAAAATAGTAATAAAAAGTGGAAAAAAGGTTGATTGGGCAGAATGATACTAAATTTTATATCTGTCAAAATAGAGAGGGGGAGGACAACTAATAAAACCAATCATTATTGAAAGAACTTCAAAAAAAAAAGAAAAAGAAACGAATGTAAATTTGAAAAGCTATTTAAAATAGAGCCTTATTCACGGCTAGCTACTAACATAAATGGATAATAAATCTCTATCGCTTACCTAAATAAAGAGCCTTATTTGTTAAACCGTCTATTCGAAATATTTTTTTTCTTTGTCCCCCCCCCCCACCCTTTTTTTTTAATGTCATGGTACCACTTCACTAAATGGATGGAAAGGAAGACGAATGTATTAAATTTTGGACTTTTTTTTTCGGTATTCGTCCCTCCTATAATTTCATGTGATCATTATTTTGTCTTTTCGGCATCTGAAGCCATTAGACATATAGGAGAAAATTATTATTTTACAACCTCGGGTGCAGAGGTAGAGGTCTCGCCTCACGTACCCCACGTACCCCACGTCAAGCGATAAAAATTTATTTATATTATATTGGCTACCAATTAGTATAAATAAATAAGGACGGAATTGGCCAGAAAAAGACTTAAAAAATAATATGGTCTCAAATATATAGGTCTGGAATCATTCCATATTTATTTGAATTCCTATTTTTATTGGTAGCCTATATTATTGAAATAAAGTTGATCGCTTAGGACGGGAATCCAAGCGCTGGCCCTCAGATCATGAAGCAAGAGCTTTTGCCCCTGGCTTAAGTGACAGCGACATTGTGGAGCAACTTGAACGCTGTTTTTTTTCTTTGGCATCCCTCTTTGCACTTTCCTTTTAACATCTCTCATCCTAGGGGGAGGAGCGCCACTCTTGGCTTGAGAAATCGAATTATTTAACGATGTAAACGTCGAGTTATGATTGTTGACTTTGTTCTCTTTTCTTTAAGTCAGTCCATTCAACGGGCCGGTCTTGTTTTTTTTTCTCTTTTCCCTACATTTTGAAATATCTTACCACCTGTCCAATTTTACGAAGACTCCTATCAATAATAACAATTAAAAATCAATTTATAAATAAATAAATGATTATTCAGAGAAAACTCTTTAAAATTGTATAAATAATTCGTTAATAAAAGTTCAAATAATGATTCATACTTTTCAAATAAAATCATTATTTAAATTTATCCACTATTTATGAACTTCTCTATTTACTTTGATCTTTTATTAATTATAAAAAAATTTCCTCTTTGAAGCTTATTTCCAACTTATTTTCGATTAATTCGCATTTATTTTTTAAAACTCATTAATCTTCAAAAATAATGAATTGCACAGATTGGATACTCACTCGCATTCGCCACCCACAACAGGCGTGTAAAACATCAACTAAAATTATCTAAAGGTCACTTTGCTTTCGCTGTTACTCTCTCTCTCTCTCTTGACGCCAAGAATGACGCCGAAATTTTTTATTTATTTTTTGACCTAGTGCTTTGCTTGCTTTATTCTTTTAAACAAACATTAAATTAAATAAAATTCGAATATTTTTAATTTATAATTTACTGTTATAAATTTTTATTAATTGATATTTTGAGTTGATGGCAGATAAATTTTTTTGGCAGAGTCGACCCACATAAATAATTTTTATTTCTCCAAACGAATATCTTTTTTAAGACAAAAAAATTTTGTCACGGATATTTCAATAAAAATAAGTAACGAAGTTGCAAAACTTTCCCGCACATTTCCTTATAATCTATCATTAATGTCGAAGCAGAAAAGAAAAAAAGGTTTTATATAGAATATTATAATTATTATACATTCTCTATTTCAACTTATACTAACATCCAAGTTAACAAAATAATTAAAAACTTCCCTGTTCTGAAGATGGTTTATATGAGAACCGATATGTCACCTTGTCATAAATCAGAACTATTCCAAAAGATTTTTTTGACACTCGTCCAGATCAAAAACCATAAAAATTGCTTTGTAAAAATATATTAGATCAGATTAGATTATTTATTTTTTGTCCTTCAGCATCGAAAACCAAATTATGAGATGATTACCGTTATTGATCCATATTTATTTAAACTAGTTGATGATCAATAAGATTTTTTTAATAATTATATTTTTTCGGCATCTCAGTATATATTTATTTAAATTAGTAGTCAAAATAATTTTTAAAAAAATTTTTGACGCTTATGAAGAGAAGAGAATCATTGACACAAGGAACATGAAGCGAGAACTCTACCTCGCCTTTTCACCAGAGGCCATATAAAATGTAAACAATTTTAATATTTACGATAAATTTTCCAGACATATATATTTAAATAAATTTTCACCGGACTGTCTGGACTGGAACCTCTGCTCCGAGGGACAGGAGCTTAATTAAAATAAAATTCCACAAATAGTTTATTTGTTAAGAATTTAATTTTTTTTACGATTCAAGCGCTCTAGTCAAACACTTGTTATTTCATAATTATTTCATAAACAATTATTTTATAATATAAAGGTAAAAAAAATTGTGTAAGGAAGAAATTTTAAAAAGCCGTGGATTTTTTTTTTTTTTTTTTACATAAACATTTAACGTATGTGTAATATATACTTTTTAATTACAAAACAAATATAAATTAGACTTGTATTTGATGAGCGTAAAAAAATTTATCTAAAGTCAACATGTTACGTATAGCGTTCGTTCGGTATTTGTACAAATCATGAGTGAGTGTGGTACGAATAAAGAAAACAAACCTTGAATTGCCAGAGCATTCATTGGTCGTTAGAATAGTTACAGAGCCCCGCCAGTTTCTATTTCTGATTGTTTATCAGTGGAGAAGATATATGAAGGTCGAATGAATTATAGAGCTAGTTGAGTTCTATAAAAGTGAAGTAAGGAGTGAAGTGAGCGAAGGGCTGGCTCCTCCCTGAGGGGAGCTAATCGTGCTTGTTATGGATACATATGGGACACTCTGTCATTTGGCAGAAACACATCAATAATAACAGCCATTGGGAGAATTCTAGGAAATATTTTGAATAGTATATTAATAAATAATTGAAAAAAATGTTTATTATAAAAAAACAAATAAATGGTGAGACAGCGTTATTATTATTGTAATTTTTTCATCAATAATGATAACCTTTGAAGCTAAGGGAAGTGGGTTCACATCCCAGGCAACCCGATTAAAATTTATTAAGGGAACGGGTCTTTCTTTCTTTTCTAAGGGATTTTTTAAATCCAAAAGTGAGGGCCTCACGCAATTTTGAGGTGGAAAATGATTAACACATCTTAAAGAGTATCTAATTTATTATATGCACAGCAAATTTAATCAATATTGTTAGAGTAGTTTAAGAGAAAATTGAAAAAAAAAAAGTACATCAGTAAAGAGGAGTTCAAACAATTTTGGGGTGGATAAGGATTAATGGATCTCTAAGATCATCTAATAAATAATAGTTTTATGAATTTTAATCAAAATTGTTAAAGCAAATTTTGAGAAAATCGAAAAAAAAACTAAAAAAGTAATGTACTAGTACTCTTGGGCCGATTTTATCTAAAAGCTTCGAGCTGCAAGTCAGAAGGCCACCTAGCATAAAAATAAAATTTCAGCCTCATATGTTTTTTTATTTTTGAGAAATCTTGCTCATTGACAGACTATCAGACCATTTTGCGAAGCCCGTTTTTTCAACTCAAAACGTGTATTTCCGTTCAAATCTCGACGTCGATTTTTTTGCGATCGCAATACTTTGTCACTATATTATATAGGTAAGAGAAAGTAAAAAAGAAATATAAAGGTTTATTATATCAGATCAATAAAATCCAAAGAATATTTAAATTTAGGCTTTAACGCAAAAAAATAATTTTCCGAAATTATTTAAGGGAGAAGGCCAAAATTTGCTAAAATATAAAATTTATATATCCAAATAAATATGGATATATATAACGTATATAGAAATTTTTGATGAGAAAGGAGAGGAGTTCAGGACTAGTTTTTTTTTTAGTTTTTTTATTTATCAAATAAAATTTTTATTGATAATATTCTTTTGCATGTATTAATTCAATTCCTTTATTCTCATATTGAATTTCTATCCCCTCTAAACTCATGTCGATGGAGGGTTCTCACCTCCAAAATCCTCATGGCTATGCCACTGTTTTTTTGTAATAAAAGGCTGTTAGAGTTTATTGATTTATATAAATCAATTTTTTAAAGACTTTTTCTACATCTGAAGATTCCGATTAATTTCAATTAATTATCTATTAACATATAAGCTATGAATCTGGTTTAACTTTTTTAGTGTATCGGCATGCTAGTAATATTCTATAATAAAAATTACAAAATATTTGTTTGATTATAAAATTTTCATTCAAATAAAGAGCTGTTTATTTATCATTTTCACTAAAAACAATTTCCATTTAAATAAATAGCAAATTTCAGCGCTTGGGACGGAAAGAGAGCCACTGACCCTTGGATCATGAAGCAAGAGCTTTACGTCTATTCTAAGGAAAAGGCCAAAATTTGCTAAAATATAAAATGTCTATATCCAAATAAATATGGATAAATAAGAATCTTGCTCAAGTCTAGAGAGTCCAAAATGTTCAGATAACAAAAATTTTATATAAACCAAGAAAAATATCATATTTATGATTATACAAAAACATTGCAAAAAGACCGCCGAAGACTGCTGCGCAGCTAGTTAATTAACAAAAAGCTTCAAAATAAATCCCATCCAGGGTAAAAAAAAGCCAAGAGTAAAAAGTTTATAACATAGTGATATAATTTTTTCCCCTCTCCGGTGTGAAGTTTGAATGGCAAATGGCGCAAAGGGCCTTAAGGGACATCTGGCTTGGTCGTATTGTGTGCCTGATGGACGCAATATTGAGCGTCAAATCGGCCGTGAAACAGATTGAGAGCATCCACTCCCACACTCAAAAGGGCGCCACTTCCTGACCACCCTCCCCCACCCCTTCTCTCTCCCTTAAAATCCCTTTTTTAACGGTACTTCACGCCTCGATAATCAGCTTGCTTAGGGAAAAAAATTTATTTCAAATAATCAAATAAATTAAGATATGCATTGTTTAAAGAATCGTTAGTGACTGACAGAATGAGTTGGGATTGGTCGGAAATTAAGGATCCTGATTTGTAGAAATGACGAAATGAGAAATAAGATACAAAAGCAAAATAAATAAATAGAAAGGGATGGGGGAAGAAAAACCTGGAAACAAAGATCAAGCTGAATTATGAGGCTCCATTCCCGCAAGCACATAATACTTCACTGTCCCTTATTTTTATCTTACAGATATAATCAATTCACTCTAGAGATCCTCCAATTAAAAAAAAAATTTAAATATTTTGAGAATTTGAAAAAATTATATCAATCTATCTAATCTTATTATATGAGCAACAATTGTATATATATTTGAGCTCGAAAACTGCACTAAGGATTTTTTTGAAATTCATGTATTGGGGGAGGGGGAGAGGGGTTTGGGCTGGCAAATCGATCTGTCGAAGTTTCATCTACGGGAAAACTCATTTTTATAGGTTTTTTCTTAATTAATGTAAGTTAACAACAGGTGGGTCAATAAATATTCACAGGTGTCAAAATCAAACATTGCAAGTGGGTGTTTAAAAAAAAACAAAAAACAATTGGTTCAAGTGACTGAACAGAGTATCCAGAACAAAGCTTGCTCTCCTAGAACTTTTAATTAAACTAATTATTAAATAAATATATCAAATTACAAAAAAATAAAAATAAATAATAATTCAAAATTGTATTAATAAATATAAAATGTGTATCAAATTATAGAAAAAAAAAAATCAATAAACAAAGAAATTTAGATAAATAAATTAAAGGACCGAGCGACCGCCGGTGTCCCAGGTACTCTAATATTAAATTAGCAATTATTCTATATATGTATGTAAATCTCTAAATATTTTGGTGAAATTTTACTATTTCTAGTGTTAGGAATCGATTGCACTAGGTTAAGTCCTATTTACTAATACCCATTCGTAGGTCTTTTAACTGCAAAGATCTCACTTTTGAAAGGCAGCTTTATCTTTTAATAAAGTATTCAACTCTGATAATTTGTAATGGATGTCTAATTTTATAATTTATTAACTTTGCCGACCATTCGAAAGACATAAAATAGACCTAAATTCCAAGAAATGAATTTTGCTAACATCGAATGCAATGATTCTTTATCCGAATATGGATATTCAAAAAAAAAATGTGAAAAGAGATTATAATAACGAACTTTTAAAATTAGTTGAATTAATTAAGGATCTTTCCTAAATCCCAATTTGTTAGTAAATATGGCAAAAATGTGACTGCTAAGGTTAGTCCGATCAACTTTTTATGAATAAAAAACTAATAATCTATCATAAGATATATCTTTTATAAAAAAAAAAAGATATCCAAGGATAGATAAATTTGAAAAAAGAAAAAATTCTACCTGCCCTCCCACTCGCCTCCCCGCCAAACGCCACATTACTCAGGAAAGGAGCGTGAGAAAATAATTAAAGGTATTTGGAAATCGAGATTACCATAATGGATTTCGGTGCAATTATGCATTCGATGGGACAATTCACTGCATTCAGTTGCAAGTTGTATTTTAGGTTTAGTTTTATGAGAGAACAGTCGATTCTTAAAAATATATTTTTATATGAAGATATGTTAATATTTCTCCAATATATAAAAATTCAAATCATGTTAGAAAAATAAGAATAATTCTAATGGCGAATTTAAGAATAAAAAAAATTGGTTAATAATAATCGCCTTTTTCCAACATAGCTATCGAAATGTGTTTGCCCCAAAACCAGTTAAAATTTAGTTCGATTTCACGAATCTTTCAAACTCCTGCAATTTTTGATTTAATATTTATAAAATATGTTTCCAATGAATTTCTTTAAAGAGCTCATTAAAGTTAAAAAAAAAATCAATAGAAATATATCAGAGCTCTGAAGGTTTCTTAACAAAGTTTAGAGTAAAAGAAATGATATATTCTCTTCTAAGAATTTAAAAATAACATGAAAGAAATTCTTAGAAAATTTATTGCGTAGCTAATGTATTAAAAATAGCCTCATTTGTAAATGATCATTCGCAAAAGATGTATTGCCAAAATGAAGGGAGAGAGAAAAAGGCAAGAGGAGGATAAAAGATGATGACAATGATTGAAAGAAAATCCCATTTCTTTTTCTGTTTGGGAGTTCTTTCAAAAAAGGGAAATTGAACAATTAAAAGAACTTCTTTTAAATGAAAAGGAGATTTGAATGAATGAATATTTAATTTTAAGATCGTAAAAGATAATTATTATCGTAGGGAATAAAATTAATTAGATCGTATAAGACCACTCTGAATAACTCCGGAGATTAAATCCAGTCTAACTATAGCCTTTGCACCCTCTGAATGTACAAACTCCTCTTCCTGAGTAAAATCAGTTCTAATTAAGGAGGATTCCTCCGAGAACTTCCAAATTTTTGTCACCTGATCAAAATTTTAATAAGGAATGTTATCTTAATGTTTGCTTTCTGAAGAATGGTTCATATTAACAAATCTCAAGCTAAAAGAACAAAAAACAGTCTAACAGATCAAGATAGCAACACTGAATTTTTAATTTTGTGACCATCCCTTTTAGAGTATCTTCTTTGATATCTAATTGAGCAGAATTGAATAAGGAGAATCTGAAAAATTCAATTATCTTCCGATTCTGTTGAACCTTAGCTAAAAGAGGGAGATTCCTTCTCCTCTCACTTTCACACGGTCGTTACCAATGTATTTTTTCTAAAATATGATGGTAGTAGCTTGAAGAACTTGAATTGGTACAATGTCAGTTGATATTAGTCCTACGAATATAAACAAACAGTTATAATGATCTTGTTAGGTTAATTGTGGTGCGAGTGCATCAAAATCGAAGTATAATTTTAATTTTTAATTCTAGAAACGTATTCTAATCTAAGACTTTTATTTTTCTGGCTTTTTTAATTTCTCTTATCTATCTATAAAATATATAGTGAAAAAGTTTTGTGATTCCAAAAAAAATGTTATTTTTTTGTTTTATTTTGCTCATATTAATTTTCAGTCCGTCAATAAATCTAGTCATTGAGCTATTCCACTTTCAAGAAAAGAATCCAGAATCTTATTCAGGTGCATATATTATAGAATGGAAGCGTTTGAACATCAGTATCAATAGGAGATGAACCGATAATTTCAGGAATGAAGATTTCTTGAGGTTCGATATCTGATTCAATGAATACTTGGCACCTTTACAAAATACAATAAAAGTCTTGGTTAATAATAGAAGATTTAGATACGACGTCTTGGGTTATATTTTAATAAATTCCCCATGTTGTCTTCACATGTAAGAAAGAGTTTAATATGTTTCTAAATATTCAAGTCCTTTGAAGACATAAGAACAAAATGGTAAATATTTACTTTGTGGTAATTTTGAGATCTCAATTTTGTTGAATGTTATTAAATGTAATATATATATTATAGTAGAGTATTTTATAAACTGAAATCTATTGGAAAGAATTATAAGAAATAGCAAAAATTCAACCGGAAACTTGCACACATACGATTAAACGCAGTATGTTAGTCATGCTGTGAAAGAACGACATGTTTTTTAACAGAAATACCAAATTAAAGTAGTAATTAACCAGGACATGATTATAAAGTGTCAGACAATAGGATCGAAGATTCGGGTTATGACCTTCTTAAGTCTTAACGACAAAAGACATTTCGATTAAAGTAATACATTTGAAATCATCTTAGATAGAAGGTTCATCTGTAACCAACAACCTTGAAATCTTTCTTTTATCTTTTTCAAAATAATTTCCAATAAAATTGTTTATATATTGTTGTTTGTGAGTTTTAAAACCTGGCCGATTGGCAAAAACGTTATATGTTGAGCAAAACCTTAAAGGTTTTTGATGTTAAAATAGAAATATTTATAATCTTTCATCGTTTTTTGGTTTAAAAGTGCTCTATGGCTCCCTGATCCAAACTTATCCATGTCTCTCTCTCATGTTTAAAAAAGTACAACAAAACGAAAACAAGCAAAGGTTTTTATTAATGGGTCTTTATATTTTTTTTCTGCTCATTTGTCAATAAATAATTGATACAAAGAATTTTAATCAAAATCGTTAGAGCGAATTTTGAGCAAATCGAAAAAACTAAAAAAGTACATCAGTAAAGTACTAGTACTCTTTGACAGATTTTATTTAAAAGCTTCAAGGTGTAAGCCAGGAGGCTACTTAAATATAAAATTTGAGCCTTGTACTTTTTTTTGTTTTTGAGAAATCTTGCTCACACACAGTCAGAGAGAGAGAGAGAGAGAGAGAGAGACAGACCATTTTGCAAAACCGATTTTTTGAACTAAGGATACTTGAAAACGATTATTTCCGTTGAAATCTCTACAATGATTTTTTTGAGATATATATTTCATATATAGGTAAGAGAAAAGAAAAATAATTTCTACAAAGTATTATTACCGATTATCCGATTTTTTTCGATGACTTGCTGATAAATTCGATAGAGCTACCTAGTTTAAATATTAAATTTGGGCTTCGAGTTTTTGTTTTTATGCTACACATACCTGCACAGCACAGTGTGTGTATGTGAGAGAGAATTTAGTGAGTCTTATTGTTTTAGATTTGGAGGATCTCAAAACGTGTATTTCCGTCGAAATCCCGACATCAATTTTTTTGCCATCGCTTCTATATATATTTCATATATAAATAAGAGTACAAAAAAGTGCAAAGAAGTTTTTTTGAATTTAAAAAATAAAGTGTTATTTCAGTTTAATTATAGAATTTAAATTAAATAATATTTTAATCTCATTTTGACTTGTTTGTATGAAAACCTTCCTGTATTTCATCACATTATCATCCGAATGGCTAAGCGCGTACATTGGAGGGGAAAAATTGATTATTTCCTAGCTGCCAGCTCGGGAGAGTTCGGCCAAGTTCGTCAAACGAACCGAACGCGAACGTGAGCCAAGGTGAGCGGACGTTCGCTGGCGCTCGCATGTTCTCCCAGGCTCACAGTCAGTCGAGTCAAGAGTGTAGAGTGTAGAGCGTAGAGTGTATAGGGAGCACCCACTCTAGTCTAGAGAGTACCTCCAAAAAAATTATGGAGTGGACTGATAAGAGAGTATTAACCTTTATTGATGAATATAGAAAACGTCCCGTATTATGGGACTCCGCACACCCATTATTCAAATTTACATTACGAAAGAACGAAGCCTGGAATGAGATTTTGGAAGTTATGAAGTTGGAATGTGATATTTTAGAATTGAAAAGAAAAATGACATCATTGCTGGCGTCATTTCGTAGAGAGCGTCAAAAATATCGTAATAAAGAATTAGAAAATGAGCCTTTTGAATCAACGTGGTTCGCTTTTAAGAGTTTCTCATTTCTCTACGACAAATTCTACAGTAAAGATAGAAGATTCTACCCTCAGGTATTTTTTTAATGGAGTTCTCTTACTCTTAGGCCAAAGTGATTAAGGTCACTTAAATTTTAATTCTAGGTTGCTTTGAATTTTAATTTTCAAAATAAATTTATTTTTATTTAACAAATAAAATTTAAAATTATCTTTATAAACAAATTTCTTTGTTTTTGGACTTGGTCACTTTGGCTTCAATAATATTATTATGATTAGAAATTATTTTTTATATTTTTTCTATGTAAAGAAGAAAAGTAAAAATTTATCCCTCTATTCATTATCCACTACTCCAAGTAGAGGAGGCTAAACAAATTTCTTTTTTCAAATTATTTTGACCAATGTCTTTAGAAAATATGTGATCTAAAATTTCAAGTAATTAATTTCGCGATTACTTTTAAAACCGATATTGGAGGGGGCGTAACGAGAGATTTGTGGGGAAGTAGGGAAGATATTAAAAAAAAGTCAAAATTGCTTTTTCGTAAAAAAAAAAATAGATCTAATTTCGCTAATTTAGTATAATATATATATTCCTAATAATTATATATATAAGGAAATTCTAATTTAAAATAATTTATTTAAAATAATAAATTTAAATTTGACTTCAAATCATTTCAAATAAATTTTATTTTTCATGTTAAATAATAATAGAGTCTTGGCGAATGCATAAATAATTGTTTCGAGAAACGCTCTTCCTCTCTCTTCTTTTATTTAATTTTAGACCATTTAATTTATTAATAAAAGTTTTACTTTGTGGGGAAAAACCCCCACGTTATTTAATTCAATTTTTTTTCTAATTTTCTTATAAAATATTTTTTATGTTGATAAATTTGTAACAAATATTTAATTATTTTAAATTTTTTTATTTATTCGCAAGGAGGCTGATTTCTCTCTCTGATGTTACCCCTGCAATAAGGAGGTGGAGCTTTCTAAAGTGAGAAATGCCCCAACCCTCTGTTTACCCTTTAGAAATTGTCTTGATAAATTGATGACATTTGAAGTTACTTACGAAAATATGTTAAAATTTAATGTGAACAATGATATTTCTAATTGTCGGCGACAAACAAATGCATTTGTATATTTTTTAATGGGTCTTTGTGAAGACAAAAATTATATATGGTCCAATGAATACTCAGACGAAGCGGTTAATATTTATGATGCATGTCTTTAAATTTATTTAAAATGCTAAGTATTATAAAAATAATAAAAGACGACAAAAGATATCGAATTATAAATAAAAACAAATGAATAATCAAAAAAAATAAAAAAAAAAAATCCTTTCTCTCTTTGATGAAAAATAAAAACCTTTAACTTTATGAATTACATTTGTTGGTATCTTTATAATTTATTAGCCTAATTCAATATACGTAAGCTGCACTTAGATTTTGTATGTCAATTTTATAAATGTAAGCTTGCCCTTTATATTTTTGTATAACGACCATTTCAATAAATTCCCGTCGGAAGTTATTTTGGTCTTAATATAAAATTTTAACATTTTTAAAATCCATTTTCATATGTATGATAAGCCAATTTCTTATTAATTAGTGAGAGCTCATGTTCCCGTATGTAGGCGTTTATTTTGCGTGTGGTAGTGCCTATATATACTATTATTGAAGTTGGTTTGGTCTCCAAAAGGAATCGGGTCTTTGTTTGAAGAGACGTTCTATGGTATTACGCGGTTTAAAAAAATTGTAATTTTCGTAACTAACTTCATCACGTCATCAATTTTCATAATGGAAAATAATGTAATGATGGCCTTAGGACCTAATGATGAGCGCGATGCGGGTTTGAAACATCATGAGAATAAATAGTATCATTTTATTGGCTGCCTACCTCAGCACTTTCAAAAATCTCCTAAAAAAAGTCCTAACAATAAATTCCATTATTAGTATTTCGTAATTTTCTACTCGAGTATACTAACCGTTTCAAAAGTAGTGGAATAAGTGATGCTGTTGTTTGTAAAACGAGACTGGCTCTATAAGGAATATATTTGATTTACAGGGGCAATCTTAATCTTTTTGATCGGAAAAACTATTTAAACAAGTACCTATTTATGGCGCTATTCTCAATACAAATATAATTAAAATAAAATAAACGGAATCTTTCCGCACTTGCATAGCAAAATAGTAGAGTTGGACTTCATCAATGAACTTTCTTCTTTATATGATTCCTTATGGTTTCTAAGAATTTTTAATTACATTAATCCGAACTCTTCTTTTACAGAATCAAATGTTTGAGACGCATTTTATTATGGAAGATGAAATCAAAGTGAAAACAGAAATTGAAGATAATCCAAATCTTCAAGAACTTTCTTTTCTAAACGAACATTTTAATCAAGAGGATTTGGATCAAGATAAGCAATTCGTAACAAATGACGATTCATTAACGAGTATTATAACATCGAAAAAGATCATCATAAACAGCGCTGTTGGCGGCTGTAGCAGCGGTCAAAAACGTAAAATTACCGAATTATATGAGAATGAAGATGGAAATGGGACAGAAGCTGCAGCGGAAGAGGAGAGTTCAAGGCCTTCGGGATCTCGAGATCGATTCGACGCTTTTGGCGATTATATCGCTTGCCATTTAAGGGAGCTGGATAAGAAATCGTGCGCATATCTTATGAAGAAGATTAACGATCTCCTATTTGATGTTGATATGGGCAAAAAGTTTAAAAAATAAACAAAAACATCCTTTATTAATAGATGCATGATGAAAAAAAAAACTCATTAAGTAAGCAAAGCAAATTGTGAGATTTTGATAGTTGAGCATTTGTTATGCCACTATTTTCAGGGTAATCCTGATGGAATTTGTGATCATGAACTTTTCCATGTGACCAATTTAATAAAAAATAGCCCCTGCTTCTTAAAGCAGATGTTTTATTATTTATTTTTTTTTTAAGTCTTTTCGGCATCTGAGGCCATATAGACTATTAATCGATAGATGTAAATATTAGTAAATATTGGATAGAAATTATCCAACCAATAAATACCTTTAACCTCTTGGCCTCAGGAGGGAGCTCATGTTCTAAGGGTCAATCCTGGTACGTCATGAGCGATAAAATTTATTTAAATTATATTGGCTATTAATTTAAATGACCTCAGATGCCGAAAATGTCAATTAACATTTGTTGAGACTTCAATATCTGATACCATTTCGACTTCATATTTATTTAAATTAAAACCAATATAATTTAAATAAATTTTATCGCTCAGGACGAGAAACGGACCACGGACTCTTAGGAGATGAAGCAAGAGCCTCTGCTCTTTAGAACAGGAGCTATTTATAGTTATTTTCAACTTTTGAACCATATCGACAACCGAGAAGTGAAGTTTTACTGAATGCCTTTTCAGTTTTTCGTGAATATTTTATTAAATAGAGAGAGCTGGAAATAAAACTTGTCTGATCTATGATTCTTTGAAATTTATTAAATTAAAAAAGATTTTTAATAAATTTTTCAAATTTTGTCAAAAACTATAAAAAATAAAAAATTTGAGTCCAATAATGTTTTGGTTACAAAATAATTTTTTCCTATTTAAAAACATTCTCAATTTTTAAGGGGTCAAAATGAAAAATTCAGTTTATTATCAAAGAAGAATGAAAAAGAT
>JAAAKE020096133.1:6330-40718 GCA_010014785.2 Anisolabis maritima | reverse complement strand
TCTCCGTACACGTAAGCACCTCGGGTAAATAAACGGGGATCCCGGTAGGTGGGCCTATACGGTCCAAATGAAATGAATGAAAATGAGAGATGGGGTTCTTTCGTCTTTTTCGGCATCTGAGGCCATTCAAACTCCGTTCTTTTTTATTTATACCAATTGGTAGCCAATCTAACATAAATAATATTAGGACGGAAAGCGAACCACTGACCTTTGCTCAGACTTGCCAAAGGAATTTCCTCAGGAAATGCCGAAAAAGACAAGTCTCTGCAAAGGACAGGGCAAAGAGTGGGGGTATATATTTTTTAATTATTACCTTAAATCAATATTTATTTTAAGGACGGAGTCTAAATGGCCTCAGATGCCGAAAAAGACTTAAAAAAAAAAAAAACAATTTGTTTTATTCAACAATATGGACTTTTTTAAATAAATTTATATTATAAAATTGCTCCAAGTCAATATTGACATCATCGCCCTGTCCCTTGGTCGTAGAGCTAGAGTTCACTTACCAAAGAGTGTTCTGAGCGACAAAAATTATATTGGCTACCAAATAGATAAGGAGGCTATATAAATGACCTCAAATGCCGAAAAAAATATTGACATCATTAATATTAAAAGGGAAAGGGTGTGGGTTCGAATCCCAGACAGAGTTGCGACACGATTAAGAGAAGTTGCAGAGACCGCGCCGTTTGGGAAAACTAAATATAAAAGGAGAGTCCAGGAAAGGGAAGTTGGGGGGAGGATGGGGGCCAGCTAGTATTATTATTTTATATTTATTGAAATAAATATTTGACTATTTTAGACACTCAGTCTCAGTACAGACCACAGCGGTTTTTCTGGTAACTTCTGGTAACGACACAAGTTTGGATGTAGCAAGGGCAGATCTCATTTGCCTTCCTTCTTTCATACTTCTTTCGTAATTGATATTTATTTTCAGTTAGTTGTTAGGGAGATCATTATTTGTTTGCTCTTTCTTTCAAAAACAAAGAGAATTTGTTAAAAGAAAATTTATTTTAAGAGAGTCTTTTTTTTTTCTAATTGGTTAACTAAAAATAAACTGCATTGTACTTAAGTGATCAACAATATGAATTATGAATTGGAACACGAACACTATGTGATTACTTTAAAGTCGTTTTCTTATAATCCTATTACTTCCTCTTACCTGAATATAAAAAATTTAATGAGAAAGTATCGTGATCGCAAAAAAATCGATTTTCAACGGAAATACACGTTCGAGGCTGAAATCTTCTATTTAAGCTCGTCACTTGTTTGGCCATTTAATAAAGTGACCATTTCTTTGTTGAGGAAAGGGAGTGCAGATGGATAAGGCCCTTCCATTCGTCTATCTACTTTTAAAGTAATACGCTCGTAGAGTTTCCATTTCCGCTAAGACAATCCCCACCTTTTTTAATGCTTACATCCTAGACAACTCTATGCATTCGATCGGATAGGATTTTTGGAAAAATAAATTTCGGGTGAGTGTATAAAACTACAAATTCTACAAATTCTGTCCAAATCCATTCATTCAATTATTTCTCGCATCTCAATTGCCATCAATAGAGACGACTATATGTTGTAGAAGTTTTCCGGGGGCACTAGTTTTATTCGTCCTCTTCCCTTATTTTTATTTGACCATGTAGTATATTTGCAATCTAAAGTTGAGTGATTTGCTTATTTCCAGATGGGTGGTTCGCTCGATGGAGGATCCCTCCCGGCAAGGCTGGGTTCCGGCACAGATACTTGAAAAATTCAATCCAGACGATTCGCCAAGAATAAGTGAGGACATTGGACCGGAGGCAGCGTCCTTTCGCAGAGAGTGAGTCTCGTTATTCATCAACTTCATCATCATCATCAGAGCAAACGAAAAATGAGTCAAAGAGAGAAAAAGAGCTGTCACTCAATCACAGAGAGATTTCACACACTTACGTAAAGATATTTTAAAGAGAAAATGCGCATAAAAGAGATGAGGGTCAATTCTAAAAAAAAAAATAATGAAAATAAACAGGTTAGAAAAATACTAAATTCCAGGACTGTGGCTAAAATAAATATAAACAAAATAAAAACAAAAATGAATATTTGATATGAGAGGCTGTGCAAAGCAGCAAAATTTTATTTTCCCGCTCTATTATATTTATTAGTAAGGAAAAAGATCCCCCACCCCAAATTTTTTTAAATATAATATCTTTACGTCTCAGGTCAAAAGGACCCCATAAATACTAAAATTTCTTAATGTGGCTAGATTTATTTTGGCTTCTACCTCTGGAACCCCTCATCGGAAAAGGATGAACCTAGAGACCTTTATAGAAGGTTTTAAAATTTGAATCTAATCGGTCCGCAGGGGGTTTAAAATGCCTCTCCCCCCCAATATTTATCGCGCACCATTTTCTGAGCTAGTCCAAATCTTTTGAAACTCGATGATAACAATTAAGAGGTTTTCAGCCCTGGACCAATTTTTCATAACAATCTGTTTTATTCTAAAAAAATTTGGGTATAAGATAATAAACTTACGTCACCTTAGAGAGAAAACTCTTTGGAATTTTATTTAATTCCTTTGACTTTTTTTCCTATTTTTGAAATAAATTTTTTTTTAAGCCTTTTTCGGCTTCTGAGGCCATTTAGACTCCACCCTTATTTATTTATATTAATTGGTAGCCAATAAGATATTTTAAATTTAATTAATCAAAAGACCACATAATCCAAAAAAATACAATAAAAACCAACTAGCAAACTCGATAGGATTATAGAACGGCCATTTTATATTCACATCGAATCTGGTTAGTTAGTGATGTCTACAAAGGGTGGGAAAGTATTGCAACTTCTTTATCTCTTTTTGATCTATCATATATGGACACTCAGGTGAGAGACCGACCATTTAGATGGAACGATTTGTTATACACGCAAATATATTTAAAAGGGGGCGTTGTTTATTTGATAATATGATCTTGATGACTAAGTCCCATTTTTGTTTTCTATATACAAACAAAGATGGATTTGTTTTCATTTTGTTTATATTTATTTGATAGGTATCCCATTGGTCGTTCATTATTCTATTCCTGACTACACAGCACAGGGCGAGAGATTTCGCAAAGGGGAGAGCTACGCAAATGTGAAATGTCACGTGCCATTCCTCACCACAGCACCTTTTCTTTTTCTTTTTCTTTTCGTTTGCCAACAGATCCATCTCCACGTCAGTCATTCGAGAGGCGAACTCAGAAATTAGATAAATGACATTCCCCCAAGCCGATTTTTGTTATTCGTGTGTGATGGGATAAAGATTAATTGAACGCGTTTATTGTTATCACATGGGAATCAAAACTTGGAATTAGAATTGTTACAGAAACCCATATCTGAAAATAGACAACGAAGTTGCAACACTTTCCTGCGGCTTTTAGCCATCGCTTACGATATCCTCTGAGAATATAAGATGGAGCCTATTGAGTGTGCAAGTCAAGTCATGTTAGTTTTTGTTGTTGTTTTAGGTTAACTTGCTTTTACAAAGAGATTAAATCAGAGATCTCTCTATGATGATATACAAGTATGTTTATCTTAAACGCAATTTTTTTTTTTTTTTTTTTAAGAATAAATCCTCTCCCATTAAATTGAAAATTGGTCCAGGGCTCAAGACAAACGTCTTAATTATTATCACGGAGTTTCAAACTAGTGAATGCTGATCAAATTCGTGGAGCGTATTAATTTAAATATTGGGGGGGGGGGCTATTTTTACCCCCACTGCAAACCGATTCGCTTTAAATTTTAATATCTTCTTAGGTACGTCTAAGGATATAAAGTTGTTCAGTTTCATTCTTCCCAGATGAGTGGTTCCAGAGTTATTTCTTGCATTTTTGGAGTCCTTTTGGCTTGAAACGAGAAGATAATTTAAATGGGGGGGTTAATTTCGTACTTTCCAAGAGCCGTTTTGTGTGCTTGCTGGTTTTACGTAGATTCCTTGTTCTGTTGGGGTTTGCCTCACCCCAAAAATCAAAGAAATCAAAACTGAAAAAGGAGGAAAAACATGAAAAAAAGAAAAGAAAAAACTAAACATAAAAGAAAACGTTTTCTTTACTCCCCTTCCCTCCCCTCAAACAAGCCTGCATGCCCTACGTGAGGCTTTTTGACAAGTTTCTGACTTAAATACAAATTAGTTGGTATATTATAATTTTATCATTGCCATGGGGTGCATAAATTTGTTTTTGTTTGCTGGAGGGCAGGTAGGCTACCCAAATGATCAATTCTCTCTGGGACGACCCGAGCGATGATGTTAAATCTCCTTAGACCTGAGTTTCCCAACTATGGGAGAATTTTGGGTGAGGAATCGAGATCTTAATAAACTAAAATAATTCAAAGCTAAGAGGCCTGGATTCCAAGTGAAGTGAAATAAATATATGATAAAATAATTCGTTCCAAATTTATTTTTATACTCTATCTATCCCAAGAAGACTTAAAAAAAATTATAAGAGGGTATCCCTTGGTGCAGAAGTAGAGGTCTCGCCTCATCACCAAAGGTCAGAGGTTCGCTTCCCGTTCTTAGTGACTAAAATTTTATTTTCATTAAATTGGCTACCAATTATATAATATAAATTAATAAGGGTGGAGTATAAATGGCTTCAGATGCCAAAAAAATCTTTAAAAAATTTAATTTATTTGAATTGTAGCCGTTTAACCTACTCACTTTATTTATCAAATTGTTTTTGTTACTATTTACTATTCGGCACTAAAAGTAGTACAAATTCATTCCCATATTATTAATATTTTTTATATTACAAATTTCTTTCTTGCTTGGACAGGGGAGGGGGGGGGGGGGGGGAATAAAACAAAAAATATTGGGAACCCCTGTCCTGAGTCATCAAGAACTCGAGGTCCAATCTAGAAGAGATCAGAAGTAATTAATCCAAAAGTCGATTAGTGAGTTGGTCATTTGGATTGCCCAGGGGGGGGTCCGCAGAAAAATTTTCAGGAGGGGGCAAAGTTTGGAGACAAATGAAATCTTCACTATTGAAATAAAATGAGATTAGTTATAAATAAATAAAGTAAAAATCATAAATCGCCATCACTGATCTCAATTTTATGATTATAATTTGATCCCAGGGGAGGGGGGGGGGTGCACCCTCTTGCGGACGCCTAACTTCTAGCAAATAAAAACGAACTAATTTATTACATTTTCTTGCCAATATATCCAAAATATCTATTGCGATCTCGATGTCGAGATTTCGACAGAAATACACGTTTTGCAGTCCCCTAAGTCTAAACAAATTTTCCAAAATCGTCTGCCTGTCTGCCTCTGAATAAGAAGAAAAGTCTTAACTCGAGCCTGAAATTTTTTATCCTCGTCGCATGCCCCTTGAAGCTTTTGAATAAAATTGGCCAAAGAATATTAATATTTTATTGATGTACTTTTTTTTGGATTTTTCAAACTCGCTGCAAGGATTTTAATTAAGATTCATCTATCAAATATTTATTAGATGATCTTTGAAATTCATAAACCCTTATCCGCCTCAAAATCGTTTGGGGCTCCTTTTAATTTTTTTTTCGGTTTTTTATCTATAGGATTTCAGACGAGTTGTTTATAAATAGGAATGGATAGCAGCTTTATTACGTCGATATACTGAATGTAAATGCAAACGTGTCGTACAAACACATATATAGCGAAACAGAAGAATGTAATTATCTTTTATGTTTATTGGGTTTTTTTGGCCTTCTCAGTTTCAATCATGAAGATGGTCACCAAGGAATTTATTTGCCCCATGATAAACTCTAAAACCCTAAAGGAAATGACATACGTGTAAATATGCAACCTGCCAAAGAGTAAAGCAAGGATTAGTCTCTTCATCGTCTGAAAGTCTTCTCTATTCCCTTTCTAAGGCGAAAGGATCGAAACTCTACCCCTGAGGGGGTCGGAAAACAAAAGGACAGACACATTTGATGTCAAATTTCTTTACATAAAATATTGGCAGTGTATCTGTAGATTGCTTTGAAATTTTACATTTAATATCCCCGTTAATTAAATCTCTTTGCATTAGAATAAAAATGTCAAATTTCTTTTTTTCTCTTATGAAATAAATCTTTTGTCAGTTCTTTTGTTTTAAATATTCCAATTACCAACTCGCATATTTATTTCTGACATTCTACAGGGATCGGTGCCAAATTTAATAACTAATTGTCTCGTTCAGAAGCCAAAGTGATCAAGTCCACTTTTTGAACTTCTTTTTAACAAAATAAAATTAATTTATATGATTAACGTAAATGAAACAAATTTCTTATAAAGATAATTATCAGGTCCCCAGCCGACATTTCGGAGATCCAACGTCTCCTTCTTCAGGACTTGTGGGATATAAAAATATGAATATTCTTATGAATTTCATCATCAAAAATCTATTATTATTATTATTATTGTTAATAACAATTCGAAGACCAATGCCCTTCTTCAGCGTTTCTCAAACACCTTAAGCGCTCTTTAGAACTCAGAAATTTTTTTATTGTTTGAAGAAAGAAATTCTTAACAGTTAGGATTTAAGCCAATTAAAGAATATTTTGCGTAACCTTTCGTTGAATGTAAATATTTCGACGTCACTGAAATGACATCATCTTCAGTAATCTTTTGTACTGAGGACGATATCATTTCACTGACGTCGAAATATTTACATTCAACGAAAGGTTACGCAAAATATTCTTTAATTGGCTTAAATCCTAACTGTTAATAATCTCCGGAATTTCTCCTTTCACACTTTTCTCCCCTACGGACAGCCATCGTATTGTTGGAGTTTATACTTAAATCGTGATTTGTTTTATTCACATAATTTATAATTACTCTTTAAAAAACGCCAAAATAAAGAGAAATTACTCCTTTATATAAAATTTATTTATCTCTTTAATTCTTTGATCAGAAACTCTTCAAATTTGCAAGGGGAAGCTATAGAATTTTCTTTCCGTTCAAATAAATCGAACTTCATCTTTTTTTTTTTTTTAGACAACGCTCTCTTCTTGAGGGGCATTAACAAAAGACGCCGCTTATTGTAATCCCCATGACACCCTAAATGTTTGATAACAATATCCGTGTGATAACATTAATCAAAAAGAGTCAATGTAATGTGGAATACAATTTATTAGAACCTAGGTATAAATATTTATGGTAATACAAAACTACGCATTTTATTAACTTGAAAAAACAAACAATATACATAAAAATTACATGAAAAATTCATTGAATGTTGCTTGTCCTTATGCCTCGATTCTTTTGTTATCGTAGGGCACTAATTTTGTTTAGAAAAATTTAAAAACAAAGTCCATTCTTCAACTAGCACCTTTTAAAGTCCCACCCTCTCTTACTCCTGTTCTTCCTGAGTGCTTGTGACCACTTATTAAAAAAAAAAAAGAATATCTGATTACAATAGATAATTATTTTTAAGTATTTTGTATCCTGATTAGGATAACACCTGCCGCGTTGATAACATTATCCGGCATCCACTGTATTAGATGGTATATATATTTCTGATGTATGCCTGATGTTTCGTCAGAGCTGTTGTCCGGGAACTGGTGGAGACAGAAGAAGAATTTGGCAGAGATTTACAAGGCGTCGTGGAGCGGTATATTCGACCTCTGGATAGCAGCCATATTCCTCGAGTTGTCAGAGATAACATCGACTTAGTCTTCAGCAACCTCCGGCAAATCGCTCAATTTCATAACACGTAAGCACCAACTGATCATCTGATTCCACCCTTCAGGGGCTACAATAGTATTCAATAATTGAGTTTTAAATATAGTTGATACAATTGGGATTTGATTGTTTGAAACAGTGCCTATAGATCGTAAGGGAAATGAGAAAAGCAGAGTCAATGTATCATTGAGGAGGCAGTGGCTAAGACGGATAAGCTGCGGATTACGGTATGACTAGAGTATGAAAAGCTTCCTTTCCTGGGTAGGAAAGTGGGAGGTAATTTCACTCCCAGAAGCCCAAGTGGTATCACAAAGGACCTAAGGGAGGCCCCCCAAAGGAGGGGGGTAACCACCTCAACCTACCCTAACCTAATGGATCAAGAAACCCCCCCCCCCCCCCCCCCCCGTAGCCGAGAGATTAAAGATAGTGACATTGTCAATAGTGATGACCTTCAAAGCCAAGGGGTGTTGGTTCGAATTTATTTAAATCAATATGCCTGGATGCACTTAGTGCCCCTTAGTGCAGAGGTTCGCTTCTCGTCCAAAGAGAAAAAAATTATTTAAATTATATTGGATACTAAATGATTTAAATTAAAATCGACGGAGTCTAAATGGCCTCAGATGCCGAAAGACTTAAAAAATGCCTAGTTTATAAATATATACATGTAACATTTAAAAGTCTATATGCCCTAATATGCCAAAGAGACAAAAAAAAATTTAAGAAATGGCAACGTCTTAAAAATGAACAAAATATTAGGAATTTTGTCTTAACTCCGACACCAAAAAATACACAAACGAAAAGTGGAAAATTTATTCTCTATTTAATACTGAATCTAGCCATAGATTACTAAAGCCCGCATTAAGTCAGGGGTGTGAAATGAATAATGAAATGTTTCACGGGAAAAGTCAACAAGGAAGGGAAGTTTCTCGCTAAATTTACCCCAGAGGCATAAGAGCTAAGGGTTGTAACCTTGTTCTATTTGCTACACTCCCCATGCATAAGATGTGCAGTAGAAGAAGTTTTTGTTATCCCTATCTCTTCTTGTAGTCAAAGGCTCTGTTTAGGAGAAATTTTTTTTTTCAGTTTTCTCAGCGTGTATAGCCGAACTAATTATTTATCGTATAAAAGGAGGGGGAATTCATTCGTTCTTTTTTGTTTTTCTAGGGTATTGATAGAAGGAGTGAAATATTACGCCTCAGAGCCTCGAATGATTGGAAAAACTTTCTTACGTCTAGTAAGTTTTTTTTTTTTTTATTAAATATTTCTAGAATACAAAGATAATTTTTTCCTTTGTTTTTTTAGGAACGAGATTTCGATAAGCATGTCGCTTATTGCCGAGACGAGCCTCAAGCGCAGGCTTTCCTACGAGAAAACGCCCAGGCACGAGATTATTTCGAGGTCAGTGAAAGAACATCGTCGCCTGACTTGTTAGGAATAATTAAAAAATTCCCAGATATGAGAGGAGATGCGGAGGAAGGCGGAAGTTTTATCAAGGAAATGAAGGCAAAGCAGACTCCTTTCGGCCATGCAACGTCACCCAGCATCATGCCTCCTTTAATCGTTAATCGTGGAGGCTTAGTATATAATAGGACTCTGTTTTGTCTTCATATCCCAGTCATTGGTCATATTCTCCCTTTCTATAATTGTTTTTTAAATATCGAAAAGAAAATCCTGAGAATTCCAGGAATTTGAAGATTTCCATTGGCCACTATAACAATTGTTACGTTGTTTAAGGGGGCGTTTGAGCTCTCCGTGCCTAATCGTTGCGTATAGGCCCACGTATTTTGTTAAAGAGATGAACGATTATAAAAATAACTTATTAACTAGACCGAATAAGCAGGGAGGGCAGATTCCCTTGACAGGATAATTAATGAATGGGATGGTGACAAATAAGTGGAGCAGCTTGAGGCAAGATTACACGTCAAAGTCAAAAATTTCAGCTCTCAACTACGCCTACTGGATAATTATTTGATTAGTGAAGGGAATTTTTTTTAAGTTACTAAATTTAAAAAATTAGAGAGAGAAAATTAATATTTTTAAAGTGGAATATTTTATTAAATAAGTCAAAAAAAATGTAAATAAATTTTATATGTCTGGTGGAATAAAAACACAAAATATCAGCTTTATAAGTTGAGAGTTCTCTCTGTCAAATTCAAGTAAAAGGGGGGGGGGGGTTCCATTGAAATGGGGGGAATTGCAAAATACTACCACTATCAAAATAAATGTTTTGTTTCAAGGAGAGGGAGTTTGTGTCCTATGGAAGAGACGTAAAGAAGGATTCCCTCTCAGAGAATCCGCTTAGGAGAATTTAGATAGATAGAAATGAATTCAGATAGGAAATCGAGTAACTCTTCAGCTAGAGGTCGACTAGTTTTGAGGTGTGTATCTCCTTGCACGAAACCAGCTCGTGTCAATTAATTGGAGGCCCAGTAGGTGGGCCTATATGGTCCAAATGATATTTTAAAAAATTTAAAAATAATTAGCAACAAAATTTTTAATTTAATATTTACTAGTACTAATGGGTCAAAGTCCCGAGGAAGTAAACCCAGGATCTCCTTCCTTTCCGGACCAGATCACCGAACATTCCTACTCTTGTGGTTGGATTTGGTGCAAAGGGATGCTCTTGATAGGTTGGAGATCGTGGGATTTTTATCCATCAGCTAATAATACTAGTAAATATTAAATTGTCCGACAAAAACAGATTGAATTTTAATATTTCACTTTTCAAAGCCTCTTGGATGTTCTGATAATGATATAGATTTAGATATAGAACATACAATATATATTTTTATAAGAATTTGAGGTGAATGAGGAGCGGGTCCAGGCAAATAAGAGAAAGTAATCTCTCCTGCAGCAAATGCACTTGCTATATATTGGGCATCGAAAAGGAAATTGCCCAAAATTGTAATTTTTCTTAAGCAAAGAAATCGCTTAATTTAAAGAAATAATATTGCGTAATACACACGTTTATTCTGAATCCTTTCATTATGGAAATTTATATTTTAGGACCCGAAAAGGTTTCTTGCTCCCGCCCCTTTAAAGAGAAGGCCGATCCTGTTATTATTAGATGGCTCTGATTTAAAAGGGCCTTCTCTCTTCTGCACTGCCACCGCCATCTAGAAGCAATTATTCGAAGGTTCAGTTCAAGCTCAACTTGTTAGATGGCGTGATGAGTTCTCATTTGCACAGCACATATTCTCGATAATTTTTTTTTTTTTTACTATTAAAGGAAATCCTCTAATAATAAATATCAGTGGCGAATTCAATTTTGTTGGGATGCTGGTGCCTCTATACGTGTGAAGAGTGCAAAAGTTAAAATTGATTCGATTCTAATAAGAGCGGAATAAGAAGAATTTCAAAATTTTTGCCCCTTTGCACCACACCATATTAAAAAAAAAAAAAAAAAAGAAAAAAACAGAATACGAAGTTTGAGTTTCTCCAAAAGTCTTGGCCAAAATTCGAAATTTAAATTTTTTCCAGAATTTTTCAAAATTTCTTGGAATGAATTTTTTATGTTCATTTAAGATGAAAGATGCATTTTTGAAATTGCTATTCATAGAGAAGGAAAGTTCTCTAATTCCATTGTCAATTTTTTTTCTTTATATAAATTTTTTAATTTCCACCCGATATCAAAAATTAATTTTAATTATTCTGCATAGGAGATGAATTTTGTTTTTCCACTCTTGTTTTTAATCCCCTCACTAAACTATTTTTATACAACTTAGTGAATCACCCTTTCTAAATGAAATCTCAATTTATTATTTATATCGTCTCTGTTGAAATAAAAATGAGAAGAGGGAGGGGAAAGAAATGTTTGGTGGGTGTACATACATGCACACAGCCCCCTACAAAGGCCATTCACAAGATTAGAATGTTTCTTACTTTACGCACAATTTATACGCCAAGTCATAATTTATTGGCGGCGACGAAAACACAGAGAAACCCGCCGTCGTTTATATAACCGAATATATTACATACAGGCGACTTTTAGGTGAAAAGAGAGAAGTGAGAGACGTGCGTTTCTCTCCTATCCCAAACAAATAGGAATGTGGGAAATCTCCACTCAAATTAAAATTCATATACATTTAATATTTAGATAAAAATTTCATAAATAATCGTAACGAGATTTGAAAAAATTTTTAACCGCATTTTTGATCCACCTCAGTGAAAAATGCTCGCTAATAAAACGCATTCAGTTTGGGAAATTTCAAATTTATACTAAAAACGAGATATATACACAACGAACCAGAGGAGATCAATTAAGGCCCACGAAAACAACGAAGGAGAGAGGAAATGTCAAAAACGAAAAAACCATCGAGACTGAAATTTTATATTTAATCTCTTGTCGCTTGCTCCTCGAAGCTTTTCAATAAAATCGAACCAAGAGTACTAGCACTTTAGTGATGTACTTTTTTAGTTTTTTCTATTTTCTCAATCGCTCTAACGATTTTGATTAAAATTCGTAAACCAATTATTTCTTAGATGAAATATATATCTTCGAAATATATTAACCCTGCCAAAATGTTTAGGGCCCACTTTACTCTTGTATGGCTTTAGGTTTTTGTGATTTTCTCTTAACTATTGATTCAACTCTCTGTACATTGATCGGCTATCTAGGGGACCCGATGCAAAAAATCTGGCGTAACCGCATGTCACTCAGCTTTCCTGATCTTAAGTAAGAGAAAGATGTGTGTTTAGTCACATCAGATTTTTAAAATAAATCTAAATAGTCAATTCGAGTCTTCCTTTCTCCCCTTTCCAATCCTCCAATACCCACTTTCTCCTTCTCCTATTCTTCCTGATTGCATGTGACCACAGGTCATTATAGATCCGTTGGACCTTATGCATCTAAAGCCAAAAAAAATATTATACATGATAAAAGTAAAAAAATAAATATTAATTTTTTTATTTTTGTCCAATAATGACAAATCAGGAATGCAGAACTCCTTCACTTGGCTCTAGGGATTTATTCAAGAGGCGTCCTACTATTTATTAGAAGAATGATGGAGGCAGAGAGGATGTGTTTTTCATCTCCAATTAAACAATGAGGAGTTTTAGATCATGATCAGTATGAATCTAGTACCAAATGCAGGTCCATATTGCCAGTCAACAAGCCCATGTTATAAATGAAGGGATTCTTTAATAAAGCGGGTCTTAATCAATTTTGGTACGGATAAGGGTTAATGAATTTTAAAGATCTTTTAATGAATATGAATTTTTTTTATGAATTTTAATCAAAATCATCGAATCGAAAAAAGTTCTAGTACTCTTTGTTCGATTTTATTGAAAAACTTCGAGGAGCAAGCGACGAAGCTTAGATATAAATTTTCAGCCTCGGCCGTTTTTTCGTTTTCGACCATTTTTAGATTCAGGGGACTGGAAAACGAATATCCGTTGATGACTGCAATTGCAATACTTTCTTACTATGTATAGAGAGGTAAGAGAAAGTAAAAAAAAATAGATATAACGATTAATAATTATAGAAACAACAAATAAACGCCGAGGGTGACGTAACAGTATCGATGACGATCTAAATTTTAAATCCAATCCCCTCCCTCCCCTTCTAATGCAGCAGTTGATGAATCGAGCTCATCTTTATAACAAGATAAACAATTGTCAACTCGTTATTTATTCCAAACTCTTGTTGACTTTGCCTTTTTTTTATTTTTATTTTTTTTTTTTATTTTGAAATTAAACTTGCGAAGATACCTTCGTTTTAATGAATATGTACATAGTATGTTGGTAAACGTACGTATATAAAATAGATTTTAATTAAGAGATTAATTTAGAAAAAGAAAAAGAAAAGGGAAAAGTTTTCCACTCTCTCGTTTGGGTTCCATCTGCTTACGTAAAGAGTGAGGATATTTCTGGGGCACCTCAACCTCCTCCGCCTCTCCTCCTACCTCATCAGTCCGTCCGCCTCTTTCAGGCACGCAAATCTTTTCCCAATTTTTTTTTTTTTTTTTCTCCTCAAAAAGAAAAAAATTCTTTATCAGTTGGCAACTTGTTTCTGTTAATAACCCTCTACTTAAGCAACACCTCGCCTGGCTGGCTTAATCTCAACTTTAAATTACACACAATCCGAGTTTAAAGAAACAAATATGTGTGAGTGTGAAATCATTAACTCGGTGATTTTTCTTTATGCTAACGCATAGAGGCGATGAAAAATGCTGACAAACAATTATACTAGCGCATTTCCAACGAATTCTAGAGTCTTTTCGAAACGAATATCTTTCAATTTTATGTACGGTCCACTCGTCAAGAAATCGAACCATTCAGATGCATTTAAAGTTTATTTTAAATGCCACAAAAAGTAGAAACTCATCTTTGGGCATAAATACAACAATCAAATTGGAGTGATGAAACGTCGTTTGTATTAAGACCGCCTTATTGCTGCATACATAAAAAGCAAAGCTCGGCAAGAAATTTCAAATTTTTCATAATTTCATCATCTCTTCTCATAATTGTACTATTTTCACAATCATTTTTTTTTTTTTATTTAATATTTCTCATTTCATTAATTTCGAATGCGGGCGAATATTGCTTTTTCAGCTCATTAAAACATTCTCTGTTACTCGGCGATATGACTATACTTTTTTTGTTTTTTTTTTTTTTCTCTCTCTCTAACGGACTTAATTGAAACATTTATCATTCAAATTTGTTAATATTATATTGGAAATTTAATCATCTCCTCTGAATTGGGGGAAAATTAGTTGCGAGTCATTGAATAAACGCATATTGCGTTTTATTAAATGGTCCAGAGGATGGGGCATTTTCACTGTGGATTTTTTTCCAGCTCTCTACCATGTAACAAAACAAAAAATAATAATTCCACGTTAATTCTCCATACGATATTTTATTATTACTAGTATTTATTTCCCCCAGCAAGAGATGCAGCCATCCGTTAGGTTTTTTTCTCAGATCAGATTGAGCCCGATTTCGTCAAGGGATTCGCTTTTTGCTTAATCAGCTTAGAAAGGAAATATTGTTTATGAATGAAAAGGAAAGGAGACAAAGATTGTACATTAATCAAGCCCTTTATAATTAATAATCCACATACATTGTTAAGGCCTAAAACTTCGAAAGAGGAAAACAAGATTCAATTAATACGAAAAAATGGAATGGATTATTATTTATTGATGCGGTTTTTATTAAATATTACATAGAAGATCTTAATATTTTGATAGATATGCGTATCTATTATTATCAAACGAATTTCACATTTTAGGAGTTTTATTTCGATAGAAGTTATCCTATTGGCTGACTTCCTCTTCTTTCACATAATTCTATTATTAGACGAGCGCTATTCTTGTATGAATGTAAAGAGTTTCTCTAAAGATTTTGATAAAATTTTGTGTATTTACTAATTCAGTTGTGTGGAATCGATTGCGTTTGTTGTCCCCTTTGGGAAAATTCAACCGATTTGGATGAAATGTTGATAGATCGATGCACTAGGGGAGGCACTTTGGGAATAGGTATCTAGGGTGTTCTTGTTTGGTGGAGCCTATTTTTGACCAATGGTCATTTCTTTAGGGCTTATGTCTAATTGCAAAGGCCGTCTCTTCTTGTCCATTCAAAAAATGCCGAGCTACGCTCAGACTCCAGGACCTAATCATTGATCAGACATAAGGTTATCAATATTTTCGTGATGGGGAAAATTTTCCAGTCTCTGGTGAAAAACATAAAATTACATTAAAATATTTTTTAAACAAAAACAAAAATGACATTTGCTTTAAGACAACATCAGAGCATAGTTTGCAAAGACCTTGCTACTAATCATCTAAAAAGCAAACAGATGATTAGGCAAGCTGATTAAAGAAGGAAGCAACACCCGCTTTGCTTTCTCTTATCTATGTACCGTATGTATTCTAATATATAGTGAGAAAGTATTGCGAGCGCAAAAAAAAAAATCGATGTCGAGTTTTCAACAGAAATACACGTTTTGAGGTCTCGTTTGAATCTGTGTGAATGTGTATGAACAAAGCTTGCCAAAAACGAAAAGCTGCTCGGACTGAAATTTTATATTTAATCTAGGGACCTGCATCTCAAAGCTTTGGAATTAAATCGCCCAAAGAGTACTAGTACTTCACTGATGTGCTTTTTTAGTTTTTTTTTTTGTTTTTGATTTTCTCAATATTCTCCCTAAAGATTAAAAAATTCAGATATCAATAATTATTTATTTGATTTATCCTCATAGTTCCCAAAATCAGCGGCACATAACATCATTTTTCTTAGGAGAGGGAAAATTGTGTATAGTGCAGTTCACACCAGATTTTTTTAATATGCTCTCGTGCTAAATGTGCAATATAAAAACTTGATGCTATCACTATATACCTCTTGGGAGTTAATTCCTATCGGAGAGAAAAAAATATGTCGATATAAAAAATCTGGTGTGACTCTTAATAGCATTACCATACCTAAAAGAAAATGTACAGGTGTTCTCTTAGTCACATCAGATTTTTTCATTTTCCTACTATTTTAAAAGCAAGTGTACTCTCCATCAGACGAAAGTATTAATTCTAATGAAGTGACAACTAACAATAGCCGATTCTAATATTAGAATTTTCAGATTGTGAGGTTTTTTTGCTCTTATCGGGTGGGAGGGTGGGGGGGGGGGGGGAAGAGACTATATAAATTATATAATTATTTCTTTTATATATTTTTTTTTATTTAAAATTTAATAATGATAATTTACAATGCACTCTTTAGAATTCAACCAACTTTTATTAAAAGAACAAATTTAGGGGAAGATCGATAACATTTTGGGGATGGTCATAAAGAAGATTTTAGTGGTATGTCCCTGCATGTTATCATTTATTGTTAACAAACTTAATCACAAAAGCGTACGATGGCCATATTATAAAGAAAAGAAGAAAATGCACGAAGCCAGAAGATTATTAATTTTGTATTTAAAAACTGTAAAGTACAAAAAATAATAAACTCGTCAGCCCCGATTTGTGTGTTACTCGCTAGCGCTACTTCCGATCAATCAATATTATCACTTTATGATTATATTACTTACATTATTAAACGCATTTGAATATGCAAATACAAATTTACAAAATTAGGCCCAAATATTTGAGTTGCAATTGCAAACATTTCTAACCTCAATAGAGAGGGGGGAAATAAATAAATAATAGAAAAAATAAAATAAACTCAAATAGAATTGATTGATTAGTTGATAGAATGCATTTTGTAAATAGCAAAATATAGATTTAAAAAATCGAAGAAGGTTGCCAGTAATAGAGTAAGTACCCTGTGAAGTTACTTGATTTCCTAACTCTAACTCCTCCTCCTATATTCATTTCTAGTTAGCTAACTACGCCTATATCTAATTCCACCCGGTCCCTTCTTTCCAACCTATTCTATGCTAGGGAGGATATCCTAGTTTGAGGAGGGGCTCTCTCAGCCCACCTTGCGAAGAGTGCATCATAGAGAGGGAATCCTTCTTTACATAGAACGGGGTGTCACAGCAACTCCCTCTCCTCGTAGAGTTACCTGAGTGTTCTATTGTGGTGGAATCCAATGTTCCAATCCAGGGCAGGTCTTGAGGATTTGTTTATATTAAATATTTTTATTTAATGAAAAAATCCCTCCTGCCCGGGATGCGAACACCGATCTCCTGTGCAGAGCAGCGACACTCTACCGATTGTTCCACAGAGCTCTCTCATCACAGAGCCTTCCCTCTACCTAAAAAAATTTAAATATATATATTACGCCCTATCCTTTGGTGCAGAGTTAAAGATCTTACCTCACGTACCAAAGGTCAGTGGTTCGCTTCCCGTCCAAAGCGACAAAAATTTATTTGTATTATATTGGGTACCAATTAATACATATAAATAAGGACTCTTAAAAAAAAATATATCTATATACCGGTATATATACATTATTATTATTATTATATTTTATTATCTTAGCAATTAATTAGCTTTGATTTTGATTGATTTAATTTTCAATTCTTTCTGATAGAGAAATATTGAATTTAAAAAAAATTTTTCAGGTTCTCTATATAAGAATTTGGCGACCCGACTATTTTTCCTGGTCCTCTATAAGGGTGCCAAATTTGGTTTCAAAATTCCAACTGGGAGTTGCTCAGACAGACGGGCAGACAAACACTCCATAAATAGAAACTTCCTTTTAAGACACAAATCTAAAGACGAGCATGTCCTTATTTATTTTTTTTATAATATTAGATTCGTGAGTATCCCCTTACGAATGAGTGAAAGATAGTAAAAACAATCCTTTTGACTTTTGTTTGTATTCCTTGTTTTGCGCTGCATCTCCAATAAATTTCAGACAATTAAACACTTAATCGAGGATATATGAGACAAGATGAGGAAAACCTTCAAGAGGGGCTCTGAAGAAAAAGGGTCCGTTTAAAAAAAATGCAAAATTAAATTTCCAGGCGGATAACCCGGGAGAAAACTTGTTTTTAGCCAGTTAATTTTAACTCATTAACCTTCTAACGTCTTAATTACTTTTCGTTCTTTTATGCTCCCTCTTTCTTTACAAAGAATAAAAATAGTCAGTTGCGAATTATTTCTTTTTCTGGCCGCTATTTCCTTTAAAATGAGGAATAACAATTAATAGAGATGAGTAAGCAGCCAAAGGATGAGCCTCCTTGTAAAAAACTCTCAAGTTGGTCATCCATTCGAAATTTATAGATAATATGCATAATCTGCAAAACTTTCTTATCTCTGGCCTCACGGAATAAAGGTCAGTAGTCCGCTTCCTGTCCTGACCAACCAAAATCTATATTGACTACCAATTAATATAAATAAATAAGGACGGCATCTAAATGGCCTCAGAGGCACTATTTTATCATTTGGATTTGAATCTTCGAGCTTCCGGAAGCACTGAAACTACGAGGTCTAAATGAGAAATAACTAATCCAGGTCTTACTCCTCGGTAATAGTTTATATAGTCCGATTAAATGTAAAGAAGTAGTTAAATATTTTAGTATAAAATTTATTAGAAATTCGCATTTCAAATTCCTAAATTTGCTGGGCTCCACCTATATATATATTTATTTTCTTTAGAGCCCATATATATCTATAAGAGGCGCCGTATCTCTGGCATACAAAGTTTCTGAATCACTGCCCTATAAGACAAATGAACTGTCACCGCCTTCAATCTGTCATCTGTGTCCTTTGGAACCCATCCTCTGCTTGAAACAAAATTTTTATTCCCATCTCTATGCTAAACAGCTTCTTGTTTTATGTGAAATTCAATTCTTTTTTAAAAAGAAGATATTAAAAATTCCGTACGTTTAAAAGCGAAGTGCCTTTTTAGATTCTGATAGATTGCAGCCGGTGACAGTCAATTTGTCCATCAATAAACTCTTAGAAAAGGGTAAAGTAAGATCCCTGCTTCCCCCTTTAGCATAGATTAGGTTGGCTTAAAGGGTCCGAAGGGTTGAAATAAAAGGATTACTTAGCCGCTTAGAAAATAAATATTCAGCAAAGGGGCTTTAGAATTGGGGAATAAATGTGCGTAACATAACAGTGTGCCGATAGATGGTTTTCTTTAGAGGTTTATGTTTTTCTTGCTAAACCAAATTCCCTTGAGTAAAAAAGTGATCCGTACTATGTATTAAAATTACAATCGAAAATGCATTCAAGATTCGTATTTATCATTTTCTTCCGCTAAAAGAATTTCTTCAAAATGAAATATTCTTTAAGAAGACAAAAGATGTAATTATTATGATAAAGTAAGTCCCAACGAGAAAAAAGAATTTTTTGGGATCTGACTCAATGAAGAATGATGATTTTTGTACGTTTCTTTAAATTAAATTGTTTTCTCTTTTTATTTACTTGTATTCTACTTTATCTAGCTAGCGTGATATTTTTTATTTCCTTTAAAATAATAACTCTGATAAATTTCCTCTCCAAGTGTTAATGGTGTTAATTTAGAATAAATTCCCATTGGAATGGTATCTACAAAACGTATCGCTTATAAAACGTTGCATTGGGGTTGGGGCTGCCTGCCTGCTTGCCACCCACTATAAATAACATAATGACCTGGATAATCGAGCATCAGACGCTCCTCAAATCAAATTTAATCGATTTCATTTCTCTCCTCTAAATAAAGAAATGATCGAAAACTTTCCAACTGCTGGCCCCTAGATGCACAACTATTTTGAGACGATACTATTAATTTGTTTTTATTTAAATACAAGTGAGAAAAATACACCCCTGTTTAAGAACTACTGCTTTAGACCCTTCATCGATGGTGAGTTTGAATTTTATGGATGGAAGAGTGATCTTGCTTTCTCGAATTCTAAAATTTGTTTTGGAGTTTCATGTTGATTCTGTGTGGTTGGGAGGAGGAGGAGGGGGGGGGGTGTGTGATTTATTCTGGGCCTGTTTATTGTAATGATATTAACTCTATTTAAATTGTGTTTGTGTTTGAACCAAGGTTTAGATGGGCAAGTGTTGTGCGTGTTGGGCGATGTTGTTGTGGATGCAAGGAGAGGTTAATTAAGAGGGTTATTGACCCCCTCGTGGCAGGTAAATCAAAACAGTGCGGCTAACAATTATAATAAATGGTCGTTTTTCATTATCCACGTGCTTAATTATATGACCCTTTGGTGGAGAGATCTCGCCTCATGTTCTGAATGACAAAATTTTTTATATTATATTGCCGATCAATTAATATAAATAAATAAGGACGGAGTCTAAATGGCCTCATATATCGAAAAAGGCAAAAAAAAAAAAAAAAAACAAACCTAATGTTATTGGGACTGAGAGCGTTAATGGAAATGAAGTCAGAAAAATTATTCGTCTTATTGAAGATTCTTAATCATTTGGACGGACCAACTTACGAATTGCACAAGAAAAATTAAATTTAAATAATGTGGTACAAAATAATATTAAAATATATCGGTAAGAGAAAGTAAAAATTTATATAAATATTTGGTATTGTATTTATTTATTTATGTATTTATTTCATTGTGTAATTTGTCCGTTCATATGTCGGCGCGTGTTTTAACCTATGGCGAACAGATCAGATCCTAGAATTTGAAATTTGATATTTAAATAAATATATCTTGAGAGGAAGTAGGAAAAGAAGGAGGGGGGGGGGTCGAATATTCGTATTAGTCACACGCCGTTAAAGACAGATGATGCAAGATTAAGGATTCCGGGGCTTTATAATTCTTCCCTTGTTTATTTGCGTTGTTTATGAGTTTGTCATTTCTGTTCAATTTATACATTTTTTTAATAAAGAATTATGTCTTTGCAAATATAACTATTTAAATAAATAAAAAAGGACGTGAAATCACCTTCTCTCTCTCTCTCTCTCTCTCTCTCTCTCTCTTGCTGGTTCATTTGTTTATTTATTTATACTAAGCAAATATATTGGACATGAGCCCTTTTGTTGATCCTCGAATTTACATATAATCTTGTAAACTGGACTTAACCAGTCGGTCCCTTTCGTTAAACACGTTTATAATAGATCAACAAATATTAATTCAGTATTTGGAAGCATTTAAGTTCAATTGTTGAGTTGAGCTTCTATTTCTAATCAAAGATTTAACCCTCTAAAAAAAAAAAAGAAAAACATTGTTACGTCACAAATAACAGTCAAAGAGGCATAAACTATTAGGTTAACATGAACTTATTGAATATTTAAAACCGAATTGCCTAACTAGCCTAAACTCTTGCGTGAAGAAACCTGAAAAGAATGGAAAAATAAAAAGACGGATGGCCAAAATGTAGTGGCGTAGTGAGTGCTTAGCAAGTGTAAACTGAGAAAAAGTACATAATATCAATAACACAGGCTAGAAAGATAATATTGCATAAAAAAAAAAACCTGCAGAATCATTTGGAATTAACTCGAGGGAATGGGAGATTATTTGCCGAGAGGGCAGCTGCGTTCGCGTCAAAAGGAAGTTGGGCGAATAAGCAGAAGCGCCCAAGTGGAGGGAGGAAAAAAGAAAGATTTTATTGAGGATTTGACCACGAGAAATTAAATAAATATAAAAATCTGGTGGAACTAAGCAGGGAAGGCAAGTTAAATGATATGCTGTCTCATCAAATTTTTTGCTTCGGTAGCCGTTCAGTGTAGAGCCAATTTAATCAATATCGTATTTAGGGTTAGTTTAAGAGAAAAACGAACAAGAGCCAAGTGGGGGGATAAAGCTTTAGGAATTTCAAAGATCTTCTAATAAATAATTGATTTAAGAATTTTAATCAAAATTGTTTGAGAAAATAGAAAAAAACTCAAAGAGTACATCACCAAATTGGTAGTACTCTTTGGCCGATTTTATTTGAAAAGCTCCGAGATGCATGCGACGAGGATTTCTTAAATATAAAATTTCAGCCTTGTATGTTTTTTCGTCTTTGACAGACAGTCCATTTTGCAACAGCCATTTTTTTTAGACTCATGGACTCTCGAAACGTGTATTTCCTTTGAAATATCAACATATGTTTCATATATAGGTAAGAAAAAGCAAAAAGATAAATTACCTTATTTCTCATATATTGGCATATGATATTTGATTTTTAGCTTCGGAAACTCCTTCCGACCAATTAGTCCGTTATTTCGAGATTTTACTGTATTCTTTTACTTCTTTTATTACGTGTTGGTGTAATGTGCTTTCTATTTTTATTTTCTGTTGTTCACTTATTTTGCAAAAATCAAAATGTTTTTATTAGAATCAATTCAAGGGAGGGGGCACTCCGACCAGGCGACCGGAAGGGCCCGTTGCGCCACTGCCAAAATGGAAAATCAAGTTGATATATTATGAATACTTATATAATTTTTGATCCAAGGCGATTCTGCCTCATTCGAGGCTATTTAGACTTCTTTCATTATTATTTAAATTAATTTCCTAATCCAATACATTTTATCGCTCAAGAGCCTTAGATCATGGAGCAAGAGCTTTACCTCTGCTCTAAGGGACAGGGGCTCGTCTCCATTCGATATTTCCGAGTGGAGCAAGAAAGCTACGACCTGGAAAGATCGCTGCAAGGATAAGCATGCAGCCAGGAGAAGTTAAATGAAAAATAAAACCTATTTGATTATTTAATTCTCCTGGCCTTCCAGAATTTGAATTACAAAGCCACAACTCATATTCTACCGAAAAGACAACGAGCAGTTTTTATTTGATGGCTGTCGAACTCGAGTGAGTAAAACAGGGTAACTCCGCTAGTTTCACTGGCAAATACTTTTTTTGCTTTCTCTTACCTATAAATAATGAAATATATATAGTGAGAAAGTATTGGGATCGCAAAAAAATCAATATCAAGATTTCAACGGAAATACACATTTCGAGATCCCCTGAATCTAAAAAAATGGTCTCTCTACAAGATTTCTCAAAAATGAAAAAACGTACGAGGCTGATATCTTAATTTAAGCACCTCGAAACTTTTGAATAAAATCGGCCAAAGAGTATTAGTACTTTACTATTTTTATTTTCTCAAAATTCGTTTCAAAGATTTTGATTAAAATTCAAAAATTATGTATTGGATGATCTGTGAAATTAATTATCCCTGAACCCCCCCAAAATTGTGTGAGGCCCTCTTTACCCTTGTACGTTTTTAGTTGATTTTTGTGATTTTCTCTTAAACTACTCCAACGATTTTGATTAAATGGTCTTCAATTTAGGATTTTAAGAATTTCATAGAAAAGATAGAACAAAATTGATTTAAATTATAAATTGGTTACCAATTAATATAAATAAAGAGGGACGGAGTCTAATTGGCCTCCAATGTCGAAAAAGATAAAAAATTTAATTTTTTTTTATTATTTTAATAAAATAATTGATTAATACACACCAACAATAAAAACTAAATAAAATTATGGTCCAGCTACGCGATGGAAATAACAGCACATGAGATGGAAAAATATTGCGTGATGTGCATTTAGTCACATCAGATTCTTTATTTTTCTTATCCTCATTGGCCAACCTCTCCCATATTGGCCCAATGACTCAAGTTCATATTTACTTAAATAATATCGCGAGAAATAGAGAGATTTGCTTTGTCCTTTCCAGCAAGCATCAAACTAAATTTTTTTAAAAGAAGAGAGTTTTATTTGCTCGCCTGACTTTTAAAAACAACTTACTTACTGCCCTTGTGTTTTACCACGACTCTGAATTCCTCGCATATCATGAATCTGCAACCATATTTACTAAATCTCGATTAATTTTCGAGATCAAATCGATTGATCGCAGCTCTCGATAATTTTTTCTTCTCATTTCATGAAAACTGAGCAGACAAAGAATTTAATTCGATTATTCATCTTGATAAAAAGAAAAAAACATCTCGAAAGATGCATTCCTAAATTAACAGACAAAAGAGAAAGAAGCCTTTGGAATTTAAATTTTTATGGCGAATGCAAAATATAAATAAAGCTATTACATGTTAATTATTTAGAGAGTAATTTCATAAAAGGAAATTTCTTTATTTGATACATGATGATGATGAAGGTTAAGGCGTGTAGAAAAAATGATGAGCAAGGAAGAAATATACGTATATGAAAAAACATGATTAACATATAAAATATGGAAAAAATACAAGAGGAAAAGAGAGAAAGAGAGAGAAAAGGTATAAGTTTTTAGCAGATCTTTTATCAAAAGAGGGAGAGAGAGACGTGCTTTTGATATTCGTCAGCCCGCCTTTCCTGGATGAGATGATGCTCTCTTGAATCTTCTTCTTCTCTCTATCTCAAATATGGTTGGGTTTCGAACTATTTGTAAATTTGGCACACGTATTCTAAGGAATGAAATTTATTCCGATTTTGAAGGTTGATCATCTCTCTCATAAAGAGAGAAGAAAAAAATTATCTAGAATCTCCCATATATTATACCTTTTCTGGGAATTTGACGAGCGTTGGGGATCCAAAAGAAATGAGGCTTCAATATTTCCTCGACTGCATGTGTACGTAGGGAACGTTTTCAGATGGTCCCAAATTTGAATTCGCCCTCAGATTTCAACAAATGAATCCAAAAATATGTTGATGTGTGTGTGTGTGTGTGTTTGTATTTATTTATCCGGCTCTCTTATGGCTTTTGAAATTTGGCAGAAATATTTCCTGGATGGAACTCGTATTCTTTTTATGGCGAGGATCGGATTAACGATTTGAGACATTCTGAATTTCTGAATAAAAATAAGGTATTTTTAATTTTCCTGTGTGTCCTGTCTAATGTGGAGAATTCTAGCATCTCAATATTACAGGATATGTTATGCCTTTTTTATATTTATATTTTTATGCACGCATATACAGCGGTGCAGTAAAGTACGAAGTTAATTCGTCCCAGTCCAAGTTTGTATGTGGAATCATATTTTTTCATATCTTAGAAAAAAACAATCAATCCGTTCTCGAACTTGGAAATATACAAATATATTTAATATGAATATACAATGCAATAAATTTATTTATTCTAACCTCGGTCATCATGGAGAGAAAACCTGAATTTTATTTAAACCACTTTGACTTTTCTCTTTTTTTTTTAATTAAATTTTCTTTTTTGAGTCTTTTCCGTCATCTGAGGCCATTTCGACTACGTCCTTATTTACTTATATTAATTGGTAGCCAATATAATATTTTAAATTAATTTCAATTAATGAGAAGATATTTATTTATATAAACAATCTAACTTAAAAAATAACAATAAAATTCAACTTGACATAACTTGCATACCCGATAGAGCGGCCATCTTATATTCCCTTAGAATATGGCTAAAAGGGCGGGAAAGTGTTGCAACTTCGATGTTTACTTTTTTTTAGAAATCATAAATCAATAGAATATCATAACAATTTTTGTTTTATGAATATTACAATACTTTGAGTTATAAAAACTTAACCTACGATTTAGGGACGGGATTCCTGGATGCAGCCAGGAGAAATAAATAAATAAATCCAATTTTTTTTTCATTCATTTTAAGTGAGTTTTAAGTAGTATTTTGGCATCAGAGGCCATTTAAACATACATATATTTATTGAGAAAATCGTATCGATAGTTCCCTACGAACGTTCAATATTCTTGTTTCTCAGAAGCCACCTATCCGAGATTCAGCAGTGCTTGGCCTTGCTTATTGACAATGATTTTGGTGCCACCCTTGGTATATTAAATACACAACGAACCGACTCAATGCTCTGTCATTTGAGTTCACACTGATGATGGCATTAAATTAACGCCGAAACGCCTCAAACTTGGGAGTTCGGCTCCTTGCTCCTTCCTTCATTGTTAATTCTTATTGTTGCCGAAATTTTGATAGCTCTGTCATGCACTCTTAAAGCTGGGAAAATAAATATATTTTGATCATGATTCCCGACCAGATGTGAGTCTTATCTGAAAAATATTTGAACGATCTCATCCGTGATATTGTATATAACTCCAGACCTCTTTTAACTCTTAACCCTTTTCCCAAGTATTGCCGGTTGGCAATCACTGGACCTGAGAGTATGTCGCACGCTCACTTATTAATTTCTATGGACGAACTGAGGAGCAAATAATGGAAAAATTCATTAGTGAGTTGGTCACTCGGATTGCCTAACTTCCAGAAGGAATGTATACTCCCAATGGTAAATTTAAAACAAACAGTGCGAGACCAGTTTTGGGTTGGGGTCATGAAGAGGTGATCAATTCGAAATGGCATAGAAGAGCAATAGAACATTTTATTTCTTTTTTAAAAAGGGAAAAAAGAAATTCTCACTTATTCTAATTATTTACTGGAAAATCCCGCTTTACCCGAATAATAAATCCCGAAAATTGCCTGCGCTAAACCAATTGAATAATCAGTAGGAGATATTACAATTCGTTCAGTAGAATTTTTTTGTAATTTAAAATTGGGAAACATCGCATGTTAAACAGCGAAACGTAACACAAATTGCAGATCGCGGATATCAAAATCATATAAGCGGGACTTTCCTGAATTTAAAAAAAAGCCCTGTACCTTGGCGCAGAGGTAAAGGTTTTCCTTCACGTAGCAAAGATCAGTGATTGGCTTCCCGTCCTTAGCGACAAAAATTTATTTATATTACATTGGCTACCAAATGGTATAAATAAATAAGGAAGGAGTCTAAATGGGCTCAGATGCCGAAAAAGATTTAAAAAAATACTATTAACCTCCCTCTCCAAAAAGAATTGTGCCTAGCCGGGGATGGAACCCGTGCCAGGTTGTGTGGACCTCATTCAATTTTTTTTTTTCTTAGAAATATATATATATAAAATTTTATTTTGAATTTTTAAAAGCTCTTTGCCTTTCTTTTTGTTGAGTTCTTACGCCAATGGGTGGGTGTCTTTTTATTAAAATTTTGTCATTTCTTTGATTAGGAGACTAATATACGAGCAGCCAGAAAGAGAGAGAAAATAAATTGTTCTTAAAATAAGATCTTTTAGTCTGTTTAATGTAATAGAGAGAGAGAGAGAGAGATAAAGAGAGATAGTAAAGGAGTAAAAGGAAGTCGGAAAAGAGAAGAAGACGTTGTTTCTGGACGATTGGCTTTGAGGAACTGCCTGCTCTTAATCGTTTCTATTCTCTATTGCTTCCTATGTTAACAGCACAGGACGTAGAGAGTTACCTTCCTACGTTTTATTTTAATCAATATCAGTTGGAAACTTGTTGAGAAGTCATATAATGAATGAATGCACCTCTCTCTCTCTATTTAGTTACGCGCTTTCCTAATCTCATTCAATATATCATCTTTTCTTTCCGGTTTAATCAATTTTTCTTTAATAGCATTCGGGGGGAACGTGGTGAGAAAAAAATTTAAAAAAAAAAAAGCAAAAAATTAAATCCAAACTAGGATAGGACAGTGGTTCTCATTCTTTTCGTTTTATTCCCCCTACAGAATATAATCCCCCCCCCCCCCTCCTCTCCTTTCAGAGCAAGAAAAAGCAGTAAAAACGTCGAGCTTAAATTCAAAAAAAAAAAAAATTCAGCCTCGTACGTTTTTTCGTTTTTGTGAAATCTTGTTCACAGACAGACAGACCTACAATTTTTCTAAACTGAGCGAATTAGAAAACGTGTATTTTCGTTGAAATTGGCATTTTTTGCGATCTCAATACATGCTGACTATTTATAATATATATATACGAGTATAGATAAGAGATAGTAAAATTAATGCTGAATAAATAGTAGAATTAGATAAAAAAAATTTTTTTTTCTACTTTCAGTGCCAAGGTCTAACTAATCAAAAATAGTTAGATAAATAAAGTGGGTAGGTTTAACGGTTTACGAAGAAAAATAAATTAATAAATAAATTTTAAAAAATCACCCTCTTAAAAAAATTATTTATGATGTAAAAAAAAAAAGAAAAAACAGCGTCTCCATTCGAATTTTCGTATTTTTCACGATCACAATACTTTCTCACTATTATTATTATTATTTTATTGATTGTAAAAATTTGGCTTTTGACTTCAGGCTATTCATATTTTGTATTTACATTTACAAAACAAAAGAAACAAGAACAAATTTATTATATTTAAATATAACATGTATTACGTATATACACTATTTGAGATTTATTTATTTTTTTTACTTCTCTTTCTTTTCTTCTTGCTTCCTTAGCTGCTCTATCACTTCGATTTTCACCCCTTCCCTTCTTAGTTCCTTCTCTTCTTGGTTGTTATAGATGTTTAACTCGATCTGATTCCCAATGCATCTGGAATTCTTGTTCTATGCCTTTTCTTCTTGATCCTTTCCGTCTTTGTCTATTCTTCCACCTCCTGGTTCTCCCCATCTCCCCCAAATTGTTTCTCTTATTATTTAGGTTTCTAAAGATGTTCCTTAAACACTTTCTTGGCCAGCTATCCTCTTCCATTTCCAGTAACTTAAAATGTATTTACTGACTCTTTTTGTTTGATACTTTCTCTCTATATATTTCATATATAGGTAAGAGAAAGCAAAAAAATTTTTAAACAGTCCTAATTTTACACAAAATACCAAAATAAATTCAAAATAGTTATGTGGAAAATTTAGGAAACGTCCTATGAGAGGATATCGTTTCTTGAATGAAAATCTTATCTGCTGTTTGTTTCTTTATAAATTTTCTTAGTCTTCGTAAAAAAAAAAAAAAAAAGATTTTGAGTGTTTGGGGAACTATTTTGTTAGAAATGTTTAAAGTATTGTATAATGATAATCGCAGCTCGGGGAACGATAATATTATAAGCATTTAGAAAATCCTTTAACGGCGAATGCTTATCAGGCGTTTCTCTATAATCTTTACAAAATGAAGTTTATTTCAATTTAGAAGCGGTTGGTTCTGAAAGTAAACACAGGGTTCTAATTTGAAGGAAAAAAAACGTGACCTTGATGTATAATCCAATGAATGATATCATTTGGTGAAGCTGAACGATTCAACTTTTCTTCTTGAACTTCAAAAACAAATCCAAGTTAATTATATTTTTTGATCTCTGGATGATTTCTTAATAGTCGTTCCATTTCAGCTATCACAAAGAAAGAGGGGCGGGGGAGCGAATTGTTTCTTTCCCTATTTTTCAAATAAGCCAAGCCCTTTCTTTAACGTCCTCATAAGAAGAAATGCCTCCTCCTCTCGTCCTTTCTCCCCGTTAACGATTATTTTAGGAGAGCATTTGAGGTTTTCTGAGAGAGAGAGAGAGATGAGATATCCAAACCATTTGAGCCCCTTTTAGATTGTTTTCTTCATTCATTCATTTTTCTTATGTCTTCATTTGTCACTTGCTCTATTCTAAAAGTCTAACGAAAAAATTGTGTCCCTTTTGTTTTTCCACACGACTTTCTTGATAAATATTTTTTATTGTTTTACAAAAATCCTATTTATTAATTTGAAGGTTTAATATTCTTTTTTTTTTTTTAGTATTTTCTCTCTGTTATACAATAGAAAAAAATAATGCGTTTTTGCATTTTTGAACACGTGTCCATTATAGCCGAATAGAATATTTTATTTATTTATTGCCTTTTTTTATTACAAAATACATACTTATTCATACATTAATACACACTGTTTTGAGGTTTGAGAGTAGCATTTGAACATCTAATTTTAAACGTTCCGTGATTTTGATGAAATTTATATCATATCGGAGCTCAAAAAACATCGAACAACAGAAGATTAACTTCCGTCCCGGAAAACTTCGAAAAATCCTACAAAGATGGCAAATAAATGAAACCAATAATCCACCACTTGGATAAATAAATATGCCTGGATAATATATATATAGTGTAAATAATAATAATAATAAAGTATATGTGGCCTCAAATGCCGAAAAAAAAGATAAAAAAGCCTAATCATCTCGATAAAAAAATCTAGTATGACTAACTAAACTAAAAAACGTTAAAGGCTGAAATTTTATATTTAAACTCGTCGTATGTCACCTTGCAGCTTTTCAATAAAATCTGCAGAGTATTAGTACTTTCCTTTTTTTATTTATTTTTCGATTTTCTTAGCATTCGCTCTAACAATTTTGATTCAAATTCATAAATCAATTATTTATTAGGTGATTTTTAAAATGTATTAACCCTTATCCCCCCTCCCAATTGCTTCGTGCCTACTTTACTCTTGTACGTTTTTTTTTTTTAATTTTTTTTGGCATTGTTGGCCATTTAGACTCCGTCCTTATTTATTTATACTAAACGGAATTTAATTTAATTAATTTTTTTCATAATTTTTATAATTGATTAATACACACAAACGATAAATCTCAAAATAAAATGTAATTATAATTTCATACCTAGATAAGAGAAGGGCGGAGGGGGGGAGGGTGACCGGCAATGGGTCAGAGAACCCGAAACCGGGGATAGGGAATGGTGTGTAGCATTAGTGCACGATACACCAGGGGTAACCAACCAGGGAATGATTTTTTTTGTTAGGATTGAGGGTTTTTAAGGCTTTTCCCTCAAAAAAAAAAAAAAAAGATAAGAGAAAATTATTTGATGTGCGGCCGCCATACCAGATTTTATAAATCGCATTCTAGCCAGACCTTTTGTGGCAGCCTTATAAATAACTTAAAAATTAATAATAAATTTAATATTTTTTAAATTGATTTTAATAATTAACATTAAATTTTTTTATCTATTTTAGTAAAAAAGAATATTAAATATATTTTATTAAAATATATATATATATAATGTTTTATAACCATTTATGTATTCAAAAAATTCCCAATTATTTTAATTGATTTAAAGTTAAATGTTCGCATTTGATAGGCATATCACGATCAAATTTACAAATTTCATAAAATTAAATCCTTTAGGAATTTACTTCAGTGAATTTTTATTTGCGAATTCAGAAGCCTCTTAACTATCCGGCCCAGTTAAAAAATAATAATAATTCTCCGTGATCAAGTGAGGAATAATTTACTTCATCAAGGCGTTATAGTAAAATAAATTTTAACAATTTATATAAGAATTAAGCCTTGGTTTAATGTTCATGTTTTGTTTATTTTAAAAGTGTATGTATGTATTCATACAGTAAAGTACATAATTTTATTTTTCCTGCAATTAAGTTAGACATTATAAAATTTATCATAAAATGTTTACAGTATTTTTTATTCCTGGTCTCTCATTTTCTGTAATAATTTTTTAAAACATACATAACAAAAACTTATAAATGCTGACCTATGCCAAGAGGTCTGAAAATATGAATAAGGATGGGGGGGGGGGGGGTAGGAGCGGGTATTTATACAACTCCGGTCTGTCCTTCCGCCCCTTTAGGTCGACTGAATTTTATAAAACTTGAAAATTGGATATAATTTGAAGAAGAAAAAATTTAAAAAAGATAATCTTCTTCGGCTTTTCTATTGTGCCTATCTGATGAGGAGTTGGGTGACCGTCGAGAGAAAGATTATTATTATAGATGGGGGTTTAGGGCGTAGACAGCCGCATGTCGTTCGAGGCCTCAAAAATGTTAAACTTCTCAAAGAAAGAGGGTATGTACTACCCTATGTACTAATAACTTCGCAATCAATTACATTGTTAACAAAAATTATAAATAATAAAACAAATAATAATATAAAAGTAAGGTATCAGTAGAGTACTAGTACCTGTTGGTCGATTTTATTGAAAAGCTTCGAGGGCTATAAAATTTCTCCTCGAACGTTTTTTTTTCAGTTTTTCGAATCTTGTTGACCCACAGAGACACAGACAGACCATTTTGCAAGAGCCATTTTTTAGACTCAGAAAACCTCGTTCCTCCCAATTCGTTTTTTATTCGAGGGAAAGATTGGCAAGGTTCGATTGGGATTGAGAGAGCAAAATATTTGAGCCGTGTCAAAAGACGAAGGAACTCAAAAATAACTTGTTGTTGGTTTGTTGGCAACCGTTTTGGTTGATATCGCTCGTGTTTGAGAGGCCTCTCTCTCTCTCTCTTAGCTGCTCGCAAGCCACACACCCAGCCACCATCATAACGAAGGTACACAAAGGGCCAATTGGAAGGGCGGCTTCCTTTGTTTAGGACACTTAAAATCGCATTAGAAAAGGCCGTTTATCAATTATTCGAGATTTACGGGCGGGCTGGTCTTTTTATACTCTGGCAATGTAAACTATGCTCTCTTCTATTTGCATAAATTCAATACCAGTAGATAAAAGGGCTAATACGGGTTGGAATTCAATTAAAGGAAATTAATTTTACTACTGCTGTAGTTTCCATCATGATATATAGCTAACTTTGAAATAAAATTGAATGTACTTATAAATGATTCTCTCTCTCTGTCTCTCTTTTATTATTAGTTACAGATTTTGATATTGAAATTATTATTTTATTATGCAAACAAAAAGATCAAATCTTTTTTTTTTTTTTTTTTTTTTGTAAAATGAATTCATATTTTTGTATTTACAAAATCATTTTATGATTTTTTATTTATTTAATTCCACGTGAATTTATTTTTTTTTTCTTTTTCAAATATTAAAATACATAGGAATAAAATCATATGGAATTGAAATTATTATTAAATTCAGAAGTAACAAAAATTCATTTAATGGAATGCGCTTCCTTGATAAAAAGAGTATGAATTCGTCAAAAAATGCAACTAAATGACATTGCTTGTAAAAGAAAAGACATTCACTTCCTAAGTAGCTGTCATAATCAGGACAGCCCCTCTGGATAATTAGATTTCTGGAAACCCAAATGGACGTCCGCCAATACAGACAATTTCATTGATTTCGCAGGAAATTTTACAAAATGTAATAAATAAATTTTGACTTCATCAGCTGAATCTGAAGCCTTCAAATCTTTCTAATTAAGGTCTCTAAGATCGGAGGAGAGTAGATGGGGACCGGGGGGGGGGGGGGGGGAAGGCGGGCCATTTAAATTTAAAAATAGATTAGTGAATAATTTCTAATCTCGTCAAGAATAAAAAAATTTGATGGTTGGGGTTTTCGAACCGGGAATTGCCTCCTCGTGAAATATATATATATATATATATACGAGATATAAAAGGCTTAATCTAAAATTAAAGGCAGCAACAACAAAAGCGACCACAAAATATCTCCTTCCTGAACATAATAAAAGCATGCCATCACCACTAATTGAATTGCATTAAATATTACAATCAGTAATAAATATTTCATTTATCTCAACATAAATTGAGTTCAAATGATTCAATTAAGATAAACCTATTGCGTGTGTGTGTGTGTGTGTGTGTGCAAAGGTAATTGCATGCTAACTAATTATTATAAAATCAGGCCCATCCCATCCATTAAGCATGCATTGCTACTGAAGGTTTGAATGCAATCGCAAACAAGGGCCTTAAATAGATTCTCTTTACTCAAGGCCAACTCTTCTTTCTTTCTAAATCTAACTCTCGAAGAGTAGAGAGAGAGAGAGAGAGAGCATTTTGCGATGTTGTCCAATGCCAAACAAACCTCTCAATTATTTGACAGTAAACAATTGATTTCCGAAAAAAAAAATACTCGAACTAAATATATAAATTGGCTTCTCTTTAATTCGAGTTGGTTAGCAATTAAAAGAGGAGCCAACTCAAATGAGAACTTTGCCGATCACTTAATAATAAGAGATCCTTAAATTAAAAGATTCTTTTATAATCGAGCCACACGTCCCCGATATATTTACCTTTTTTTTTTTTTATATTAATTGACCTAACCTCACTTTTCTTGCAGACTATGAGTCATCATGACTCAATAGCCAATCAGAAGCCTGTCATCGCAAACATTTTCGGATTATAATATTATATAGATTAATCAATATTAATTCTAAATTTAAATTAAAAAAAATTTATTTAGAGTACTTTCGACTACTAAGGCCATTAGACTTTTCATGTTATTGAAAAACAACATGCGAGTTTCCGATGTAAAAAACAGAATCAAAAAATCGAGCTTCCTTTGACGAAGAAATTCCACAGTCAAGATCGTTTGTCTTCTAACTAAAACGACCTTCTCTTCAAATGAAATATCAATTTCGAAATAATACTAAATATATAAAAAATATGTTGTCTTTTTTTGTTAAATCCGATCTCAAATCAAAACTATTTTTAAAAGCAAATTAACTCCACTTGCTTAATAAAATATAACGTTTAGTTTAAAAATAACGCTTGAACATTTCGATGCAGTTAATATTAGACCTAGAAACACATATTTCATGATTTCACTTCACTTACGCACTACTTTATTCTGGAAAATGAAAGAACACTCTCTCTGATTGAACGAATTATTTTAAGAAGAAGCATTTCGAAATTCCCGTTATCATTTTTTCAAAATTTTTCACAGCTATCTGCCTTTTGCATGAGGGCGAAACGCCAACAGACCCCCCACGAAGACTTGACACAACCCGAGCCTAACCCAAAAGCAAACCCAACC
>JAAAKE020096111.1:0-19497 GCA_010014785.2 Anisolabis maritima | reverse complement strand
CAGGACGGGAAGCGAACCTCTGACCTTTGGTACGTGAAGCTAGATCTCTAGCTCTGCACCAAGGGACAGGGTTAAAAGATTTTATTAATACCAGAAAGGGGTTACTTTTTTTCTCATAAGAAGCAATTTTTCACAATTTAAATTTAAAAAACCTAGTGCGAATCTAGTGCAACGACTATAATTAAAATTTATATAGTGAGAAAATATTGTTAGTATTTGGAGTGGCACATGTAGAGGGATGGGCCCAAAATCACCACATAGGCTTATGAAAACAATCAAAAGCTTTCGAAGACAACCCTGATTTTCTTATCTCAAATATGACCAGGCCTTGGCAACCTATGACCTGCGGGTCATCGAGTGAGTCATTCATAATTTCAAATGACCCATTTGAGCTCCGAAAATAAAGTATAATATATATATAAAATGAAAATACCACTGGCCCGACACATCTTAATACACACATTTTTGTTTTTTGGCCCGCGGCCAAAAAAGGTTGCCGTCCCCTGATTTAGACATTTACTTCCAAACAATACATTTCTGATCCAAGAATTTTAAATTTTTTTATTTTTTTTTTGTAATTTTCTCTAATTTGAAAAAGAAGCCAGGTGTAAGAAAAGTGATTTTCCATTATAAGAAGCCTCGATTCAGTGACGAGACGTCTTTTTTTATATAAAAAAAAAAATATAATATTGATAGATAACAAAAACACAAATACGCATTTGTGGAGGGCCAATCACAAAAAAAGGTTTCTCGAATCAGCTGGCAGATGTTAGGCACGTGCCTTTGTGTCGGGTGCCATGTGCCTCGAAATATACACCTGCCCCAGGGGCTGCTGCTGCTGCTTCCCTACAAATTTACCGTTCCTTTCCTTCGATTTCAACAGCTTTCGTCTTTGTTTATTTAGAAAATGAAATAAGTAAGCAGGGTGACAAAGGGAGGCTGAATTTTTCATCATATAAAAAAAAATATTGGGGAAAATTTTAATTTTTTTATAGTGTGACTTTAATAATTCACTTTTTAATAAAATAATTTTTTTTGAATGTATATTTTGCTGGTGGATTAAGCGACCTTTGGCTCCCGGGGATCGAATCACGATATCTCCAGTCTATCTGGACCATCGGTGTGCTTCCTTTGCACCAGAGAAGGGTCACTTGATTCACTCGCAAAATATAAATTCACAAAAAATTATTTTATTAAAAATAATTATGCGGTTTCGAATTCCCCGCTTCGAGATAAACGCCGGCCAAAGGTCTGTGGAGTTTAAAGTATCTCCGGCCTGCAAGAAAGCTCCTCAGGCAAATAAACCTAGATGCCGTTAAATGGGCTTATACGGTCTAAATGAAATGAAATAAAAAATATAAAGATACACCATCAAATTTTGATGCCACTAGCATAAAACCCTATAGATTGGTGGAAAATGATTGGAGGAATGATTCTTTTGTGAAATTTTTCAGAGAAATAACTGAACGAGAGTTATTAGATTTATGATTTGTCCTCGGATGCTGGGTGACCTCTCGATGGCCTTGTAATTTGAATTATAAATGTAAATTTAAACTTATCCACGTACTCTATATAATATTATAATCCGAAAATATTTGCCATGACAGGCTGGGGATTGGCTATTGTGTCACGATGACGTTGCACTCATAGGCTGCGGAGGAGAGGTTGACATTTATTTCTCAAGTGAGGTTAGATTAACTAATAAAAAAAGGAAAAATATATCGGTGACCGTACTGGTGTTATTTCTAAGTCCAACTTTAAGAAAATAAGTATTATTTTTTGTCTTAGGCCTACATCATTTAAAAACAAAGATTGTGAAATTTGATAAAATATATAAACAAAAATGGATTTATCATTCTTGTGTCAGAGGTTCCCTTCCTGGGCAATAAAATTTATATTATATTTATATTGATTATCAATTAATTTAAATAAATATGTAAATATATATATATGTCTAAATGGTTTTCGATGACGGAAAATTAGAGGATAACGGGGATATGATTCCAAACAAAATGAAATTCCAACGCATAAAATGACATCAAACGAGGCTGTAAAATAAATAAACTGGCATATTTCTTAGTAAATAGTCTAAGATTTTTTAAAGTATTTTTCGGATTATGAGGCCATTTAGATCCGTCCGTATTAATTTCAATCAATTGGTGGTAACTAATATAATTTAAAAAACTTTGCTAACCCCGAAACTGAGATTCCTAGTTGAAACCCCTGAGCGTTAAGCAATCTACCAGCCTAAATAAATAAGAATTCTTCAGTTTGTAGGTGTTATCGAAATTCTTTAATGCATCCTCTTTAGGTAATGAAAAAACCAGACGTCACTGTTTATATAATTCAAGGCCATTAATGGACGTCATCTATAAAAATTGAATAATTTTTGCAAAACTAGGGCAATCGTTACATAAGGCAATGGGAAAGTTCCCAAACTATATTATATTAAATACAATTGATTTTATTGATTTCAATTATATCAAATAAATTATAAATAATATAGTAGAAGAATATTAGATGAAAAAATACACCAAATTTAAATTTTGTTTAAGAGGCCTGGTAAAAGGAAACTTGTCCTTGTAAAGAACTGGTTTCTGACTAATTTTTAAATTTGGTTAATTCAAAATTTATTTTTAGCTTTGTCATCAATAAAATCATACTTCGTTTTAAAAAAGATGATTTATTTATTTAAAGCTGAGTAATTTGGTAGATGTTTTTGGAAAAAGTTTTACTTTCTACTTAACAGTGATGACTAAAACATTCTAAACGAGCAATTTACTCCTTTTTTTTTCATAAAAATATATTCCGTTCTACTTACTAGTTTTACAAACGTTAATGATGGCAAATTATAATGAGAAACAAAAGAATCTGGGAATGCGCAAAGCTGCATTTACATAACTTGGCTCGCAATTCCTATCTAAATGCAGGATTACTGAATTGTTCGCTTCGTTCGTAACAATTTCAACATAATAATGTGGATTTATAGATATTGGAATCCGAATCTAACGTTAAAATTTCAAAATTTCGGCGGTCATTTTATTGCCAACTTTTCAAGTTGGTTGATAATATGTCCATAAGTTTCATGCTGTTTTTACTTTTCCACACTATTATATATAATAGTGAGGGGAAAGTATTATGATCATAAAAAATTTGGCCCCCCCAATTTTGTAAAATTACTCTTTGTTTCAGGTCAAAAGAACCTGCAAAAAATCTTCATGTATTATGTACTATGCTATCCAAATAACAACTATAATATATATAGTACCAAAGCCGTAGCGTGGGTGGTGCGAACGGTGCCCCGGCTTCAAGTGTCGAACGATAAAGATGCCGTTTTAACCTTGAAAAATTTTTAGTAATGCAGTAATGCATTTAATTTTGTATAATTCTATAATTTTATTTATTTATAATAAAAACTTTTTTTTATTGTAATAAAAAATATAAGACGGGGGCGCCATTTTATCGTTTCACACCGGGCGCCATAATATCACGCTACGGCTCTGGTACTATATATATTTCTTACAACTTTCTCATAAGATAGTTCTCGCACCATCCAAACAAAAAAATATTATATATAATTACAAAAAAAAGTCCATGAAAATATAAATAAGTCGATCTGGCTAAGTCGAGCGGTCGAATTTACCAACCCTTGGTTTTTAAGGTTAGAAATAGAAGACAATATCTTTAAGAGCTCGGCCACCATGTGGTTTTTTGTCTATAATTTGATTAACAATAATTAATTTTAATTAATATATTTAAATCTCAAATTATTTGTTTATTTTTTTCATTGTTTGGCAAAATTCATATTTTTTCTTGATAATTAGTTCTAGGTATTTTGATTATCTTAACTTTCACGTGATAATCATATGTTCATATTTAAGATAAAAAAAAAAAAGATTTTTAAAGCTTTGATAATTTTTTTATCATCATTAATTTTTTTTAATTAATTTATTTTCACCTTCTTCATCTTATATTAAAATTTTTATCCAAATAAAATTGAATTGAAACATTTTATTAAAACTTCTTCACTCATTCGAGCAAATCCATCCCTTCTTTCCCCCTTCCTCCCTTCCATTGTCATTATTGCTAACCTTAAAAACCAAGGGGTGTGGGTTCGGATCCCAGGCAGTCCAATGAAAATGTATTTAAATCAAATTGGATACCATTTGATTTAAATAAATATGCCCGGATAATTAGTATCGTAAAAATATAGTTATTTATTTTTTAATGTCTATATGGTCTCAGATGCCGGAAAGACTAAAAAATAAAAGCCCAAAAATGGTTACGCCTCTTCCTCTTTCTATTCCCTTCTCTCCAAATAAATCCAGAAAAACAAGACTCCATTTCGAATAAACTTTTTGCACCTAAATTGAATCCCCGGCAGATGTTTTGAATATGAGTCCAGATGTTCTTTTCTTTTCGACATCCCTCCCTCCTCCCGGTTAGATCAAGTTGGAAATATCATAAGGAAAACGAGTATCTACTTGAAACTTGGAAATTAATTCACCCCTCCTACACATGCTTTTTGAATCTATCAGCAAATGACTCACAACTCCATTCATCCATAAGAATAAACAAATGAAGCAAATGGAGATTCCACTTCCGGTGAACTTATTACATCATATTTTGTAAAGTTTTAAAGAGAATAGATCATTTGAAAATTATTTCTTAATAATGATTTATATAATCTTATTTGCTATTAGGCAGTAAAAACTGATAACGATAATTAGAAAGATCGCACGTCACCAAGACGTAGCAATTAAACATTTTTTAAAACTATTTACATCAAATTTAAAATCCGCCTTTTTTTTAATGAATTTAAAAAACTTGAATAAGGGTAAGATGCTAGTGGATTATTCAAGGAGGCACAAAAGTACCGGGCCCTCCTTGACTGCAAAGCGAACAAGTCTAATCACATGCTCTGTTGTTCTCAGGGACCAGTGAATAGAAATTAAATTGGAATTTTTTATTCTTACTGAGGTGCCTCCTGTGCTATGTAAAGGAAAATTACAAAAAAAAAAAAAAATCCAAATAAAAATAGATAAAAAAGTTACAAAAATAAGAGTTAATATATATTTACGAGGGATGCCTTTTATATTTCGGGATTTGAGATCAAAAACACAAATCTTTTTGAAGGTCAAATGTTCATGCAATATTGAATGTATGGTGGTCCCACTAATGCCGAAGGATACCTCAATCTCATGATAAGTCACATGACGATCTTGCAGAATCAGTATTATCAGTGTTTTCCGGAACAACAACCGATTTTGGACGACCTTCACGAAATTTGTCCTTAACCGAACTACGACCAAGATTGAAGTTTTTGTCTTCTTCTTCTTCTTCTTCTTCCACTTTCTCTCTAAACCTAAAGGTTTGTTTCTGTAAGTTTTTGTAAACTACACAAATAGCGCTCGTATGCCAATACGTTCTGAGTACGTATACCTTCAAAAATGTCAAACTTTACGATAGAAGAGTCAGCAGGACTAGTTTAGCGCAATCCCGAAATATAAAAGGCAACCCTCGTATAATCGAACAAGAAACAAATGAAAAAAAAAAGGAAAAAGATACATAAATAAACACTACATAAAAAATAAATTTTTTCCTCTTCTGACATATAAATCCTGGCTAGAGAAAAACGATCGCTATATTCGCATAATACAAAATAAATTTTTATTAAACCTATAAATATTTCATAAATTAATAGAAGAAATACAATAGATAGTGGATTAATTTCAACATTTTGATGGGGGAAAGGCATAAGCGGGCAACTATTTTCTAAATTCACAAATAGGGCTCAAATATATATTAACGAAAGATTTAAATAAAAAAATATTTTTAATTCTTAAATCAAGTAAGAAGATATTTCTTTAAAAAATGAGCTTTATGTTCTTGTTGAGATCTGTCTCTGCAAAGCCAAAAACAAAAAGTCTAACACGTAAATAAAAATTCATAAAACAGTTGTAAATATAAGAGTTAATATATAATCAAACAAGAAACAATAGAAAAAAATTCGTTCGATGTCATTTGTTCGGAAAGGATTAAATAAAATTCTTAAATATCATCTGTTGTTTATTTGCTTCCTTTTAATCCACAATGTCGGCAACAGATTTGTAGCACTTCATTATTCAAATATTCTGGATATTGAGTAAATCTATTTAAAAAATCTGTTGTGAAAAGAATACATCACACAACTTACTCTTACTTGATTAAGTAAGAGAAACTAATGTGATATGCTGTCACAGGTTTTTTGTGTCGATATTTTATTTTCTTTATGATACTATATCAGTTCCCAAGAGGTAAATAGTGGTACCACCAATTTTTTCATTTCAAATTTATCCCAAGGAAAATATTTATAATTATAAAAAAATTAAATAGACAATTAAATCCCGTTTTCTATCAAATATGAAAAGTCTTTTCGGCATATGAGGCCTTATAGACAACATGGGAATCAAAAATATTTATATTTGTACCATAGATACCATTTTTCCTACATTCCTATGGGATTCTTAAAATACTAAATTGAGGGCCCCATACTATTATTTGATGTGGAAATTGATTAAAAGCTTATTTAATTTATTATAAGGACATCCAATTTAATCAATATTGCTAGAGTAGTTTAAGAGAAAATCACAAAAAACGTACAAAAGTAAAACAATTTTGGGGAAATATGAATTAATACATTTCAAAGATCATTTAATAAATAATTATTTTGTGCATTTTAATCCAAATTGTTAAAGTATCTTTTGAGAAAATGGAAAAAACTAGAAAAGTATATTAAGAGAGTATTAATACTCGTTAACCGATTTTATTCAAAGCTTTAAGGCGTAAATGACGTGGGTATCTAGCTTAATTATAAAATTTTCAGCCTCGAGAAGCTTTTCGTTTTTGAGAAATCTTGTTCATACACAGAAAGATCATTTTGCGAGATCCATTTTTAGATTCAGGGGACCCCTGTATTTCCGTTGAAATCTCGACATCAATTTTTTTTGCGATCGCAATAATTTCTCACTATATACCGTATTACCAGTACATATATAGGTAAGAGAAAATAAAAATAATACAAATTTCGCATCAATATCTTTCACAACTTTTCAAAAAGAATATGAATTCTTAGGAATAAAATCAGCCTTCTTTCCTCACCCACATTATATCATTTATTTTCAAATATTTCAATCAGTATGATGCAAGACTATCGAGAGTATAGATAGAGAATGTTGAGGGATGTATGTATTTCTAAAATTATCATATAAGGCTGTCCACGAAATCGGAGTAGAATTTAACTAAGCTATAGCTAGTCTCTTTCCTTAAAGATTAAATTAATGATATTTACCGGTATGAGTTTATTTACGAGGCAATTTTTACAAATAAATAATGAATAAGATATTATCCTTGAATTTAAGAAAATTTTTATTTCATAATTTTATGAAAAATTTATTGTTCTCCCCGTTTCTTTCTTATCTTATATACTTATTTTTTAGCTTTGTTATTTTTACGCCTCGGCATATAATAAATTAAAAAAGTCAAATATAATAATAAATAATAATAATAATAATAATAATAATAATAATAAATGTGGTGTGATGTGCTGTGATGTGCTGTCACACCAGATTTTTTCGAGGGGCAAGCGACGAGGGTACTTGGCTTAAATAAAAAGCTTGAGTTTCGTACGTTTTTTCGTTTATGGGAAATCTTATTCATACACAGACAGATTATTTTTCGAGGCCCGATTTTTTAGATTCAGAGGATCTCAAAATCTGTATTTCCGTTGAAATCTCAATTTGCGGTAGCTATATAACTATATATTATATATCTAGGTAAGAGAAAGTAAAAATAAGAAACCATAGCCGAATGGCTATTGTAAATAAAAAGAAAAGAAGTCTTGGCTGAGAGCGAATAATATTAAAAGCCAGCCTTAGTTCAGGTAGGTTGTGGTCGCCATCCACGTACTTACTAATTGTTAGTTCCTTAGTTTGAAAACACCTTTATTCATTAATTTGTCCTAAGAATATAGTAAATTTATTAAATTAAATGTATTTAGTAGTATTCTTTATTGTATCTTAGTGCGAACACAAATACAGAATAAATAATGTGATTACATAAAATTTACACAAGATTGGACTTAAATGTTAGCCTCATAACAATAATCATTAGAAACACGCAATTCCTCACACACATACATTCCTCCTTTTATATATATATATATCATTATTATCTTTCATTCATCCACTTATTTGTTCTAGATTAATTTATCTAAGCAAACTTAATTAGAAGTATCGTCAATTAATTGGTTTGTTTTTAATCTACTCATTTAAAACAAACGATCTCAACTTCATAGTATTAAATTAAATGTTTTACAATGTAAAAATTTTATATTCAATACTTCAATAGAACCAATACTAAATTGTTGAAGAAGGGAAAATGAAAGATGATTGTAAACTTGAAGGATCTGATAAATTTCAAATAAAGATAATTTGAAAAAAAAATAATAATGAAAAATTTTAAGTATATTTAAGATATGTTGAGATGAGTGTTTTTCTTTTAATTAAAGATTATAAAATAAGAAATAGTGAGGGAAAGAACTTTTGATAAATATTTATGATTTTGGAGAAATATATTGTTATTTAAGCCAGCAGTAGATTCGGATTTAAGATATTTTTTAGTCGACAGGGAAGAATGACACAAATTAGAATTTATAAAAAGTGTGCATTAGTAATGCCCAAACAATTTTGGGAGGAATAAGGGCAGCCTTGTACGTTTTTGGGAAATCTAGTTGTTTACAGAAAGACACACAGACAGACCATTTTGTGAGCGCATTTTTTAGACACAGGGGAACTCAAAACAGTTATTTCCGTAGAAATCTCGACATTGATTTTTTGCGATTGCAATACTTTCTCACTATATATTACCTATATAGGTAAGAGACAGTAAAAAAATATATTTAATTAAATTTGCAAACTTAAAATGTTTAAGGAGAAGCCTTCTCCGGGAACCTCTTAAATACGTCCTGAAAGTAGAGATTTATATGTCAAGTTGCAATGAATCACGATTGGCAGATATATTATAAATTATATTTTAAGACTTACTGGTTGCCCCTGCAATTAGATCACAAGGAAAAGAATATCTTAATTGAGATTGCCTATAAACAGGGGTATTTTTATTTATTTATTAATTTATTAGGGGGTACCACTTCGCTTCTCTCGATTTACCGTAAATCCAGTAAATATGTTATATTGTTTAAGATATATATATAGAGTCAAATATAGAGCTAATAATTTCGATAAATCATTCACCGAATATTGTGATTTTTAATTTAATTAAAAGGTATTTTCTTCCAATCTATACAAAAAATATTCTTTGTACATTGTTTAAGTCAGAAAGGCATTTAATATAAATTAGACGTGTCGACCATGTGGCTGTAGAATTTATTTGATATAGAAAGAGAAGAATAAGATTGAGACTATATAAATACGAAAGGTTTCAACAAATTGGAGTTTTTACTTACATAGAGACTCATCCTTTGACTGCTCCTCTCCTTCTACATCAATTTAATATAAATTGTGAAAGTGGGGAATAATAATTACAAAAAAAAGACCAAACTATAGAAAAACAGTTATTACTAGAAACCTGTTTTATTGGTACAAAAAGGCTTTTAAAAAACGGAATAAATATAATTTGTATGCTAATTGGAAACTTCTTGCTATATATATTATTATACTTGTAGTCGCATAGCCGTTTGCGTTTGGGAGCCCATATAAATTTTTTTGTTCGGTCTTCTTTGCAAATGGTTCTTATTATAAATACAATTTAAACTTATTCTTTTTGTAATTTTTTTCATTATATTATAAAAATTTGAATTGATTTTCCAATTTATTTTCGGCTTTTGGGAGATGTCCGGGTCCCCCCCCCCCTCCCCGAATACGTCCTTCTTTATCAGTATAAACACTGCATTGCATATCATGGATTGCCGATATAATTAATCAGTTTAAAAAATCGTAGTGATAGTATTTTTAAGCCATAAAATATCAGGGAATTTTTGGCATTGAGGCAGAGAAAATATTAAAATAAATTACATTTATCGTTTATACTAGTATTATTTTTGATAAACATCATTAATATTTTGTTGAAGTATTCATTTCATTGATTTAACGCCAACTTACAGATCAACAGTTATTAGAAAGAAATAGACAGTCTGTAACACTTTTATCTTCAAACATCTGAAATTTTAATAAAATACGAAATTGTAAGTGGGGGGTTCCAGTATGAGAACAATTTTAAATATTTTAATATTAAAGATTAGATAAGTCAAAAATTTGATTCATTTGTGTTATTCACAAAATAACCTATTCATTTATTAATATAAAATAAAATACGATTTGATGGGGATTTATTAATTTTTATAGACAGGTGGAGAAATTTTTTTCGGGTAAAATATTATTACTCAGAATTATTCCTAATATTTCAAAAGATAAAATAATGACAAAAAGGGGACAAAGCTCAAGAACGCACAGGTTCATTAGAATCGCTTTCTTCGACGTGCTTATCATACATAAGAAATGATTTTTTTTCAACTTTCTAATGCTTTCCAGATTTTCATAAGATAGTTACACCGATGTTTACTCATGGGAGTTTCAAATCTCCCTAGTGTCTTAATTTTTTCATAGTTAAATCGTAATATTTTAAAAACTTTATTATACTTACATAAATCATCCTTAATAAAGAAGAAATATTTTTGCATTTTCTAAGATATCCTATTTTTCTTTATTTTGTAAATAACACTGAACTTTTTGTTTTTATATGGATATAAATAATAATATGTAAGGCTATAAAAAATTCATTTTTTTTCATTATAAGACATGAGCAATAAAAAGATGAAAACTCACTCATCAGAAATAAAATAAGAAAACAATGTAATGACGTCACTTATGATTTCCTAATGATTGGCGCATTTTTTAAATAATTTTTTGTTTTGCCTTTTCGATATCTGAGGCCATATATATATAGATTAAAGGATATATAATATATATTTATTTACGATACAATGATCCAAGCATATTTATTTATATTATGATAATTTTTATTATTAATTAACTTTTCTTTTGCACAGAGCCTTTAAGACTAACAAAAAAATTTAAATTTCAGAGGTGTAGCTAGGGTATTTTTTAGAAAGGGGATATATGAAATTGGTTAATAAATATTTGATTTATTAAGAAAAATCAATTCTGTCAACATGAATGATGAAATTTGAATTTTTTTGAACGCTGAATCTCATCAAACAATTGATTTAGATCGTTCAGTTCGCTTTATTTAATATTATATTTTTTGTATTTTTTAAGACCTAAATGACTTTATAGATACCCATGTAGGGGAAGAAAGCAGGATACCTCCCCCAAAAAAATAGAAGGTAAAAATGTCTATCTCCCTACTAATAGAACAGCCTTAAAAAATGGATAACAAATTTCTAAAGAAATTTGCCTTTTCTACTATCCTAAGGGGTGCCCCATAATATTCCTAGATAGATTTGGGATTTGAAAATAATTATTTAATAACTACTTTTATGATTAAGAGAAATTTTCATTTGATAAGATTTTATAGTTTTAATATTTCTAATTAAACCCTTCCTCTCCATCTAAAAAATAAAAACTAAAATTTATGGCATATTGAGAAAATTAAACAATTTTGGTGATATTCATTCTCTGACAAAATATAGTTATAATATAATTATAACAAAGCATTTTTCAACTCACTGAATTAGAATTGTGATTGTATATGAAGAATGAAACAGAATAATTACCAAAAAGGTATTTATATAGAAAAAATTCATCACTTAAATTGTTTATTAATTATAACAATTATGTAAGCTCAATTTCAAATTAGAGAAAGTATACTATAGTATTATTAAAAGTATATTGTAAAGGCATATAATCTATTGTATAGCCAAAGACTAAAAAAATAAAAAAAGGAGCAAGTAAAATAAAACAAATATTTTATATAATATCATTTATTGACATCGAATTGTTTGTGCAAATAAAGATAGAGAGAAGAAGAAGAAATAAATCAAATAAAAGATTTTTACAAAAAATAGATTTTTATATTAAAGTTTATAATAAATATTTTTTTTTTTTTCAATAAAAACACAATTGGTATTTCAAATAGACTTTAAAAATTAAAAACTTCTTTTTAAAATGAAGCAACACCAATTGTATTTTCAAATTTATTTATACTTCTCTCACAATAAATAATTTTTAAAATCTCAAATCACATTTATATATTCATTTTAATAAGTCTTTTTTTACTAATTCTCACTATAAATGCCTTATAATAATTGCTATAATTGAATTTATTATAATTCTAGGCAAGGAGAATTTTTTTTAATTAGAAAAGATGTATTTTTCCCCTAAGACTGTTTTTTAAAACTCGTTTATTTTAGATAATTGGTCATTTTATAAAAGATACAGTGTTCAGTCCAGTTGTCTCTTTTTGAACAATTTTTGATAGAATTTTGAAAAATTATTAATATAATAAGTAATTTTTAAAAATTACTAGAGAAATAAAAGATTTTAATTTAGTAAAATTTAAATTTTTTATATTTCTTCTTTTATGTTCGAAATTTGACACATTTTTTTCATATTATCAAAAATAATAAGTAGGAATGTTGAAATTAAAAGAAGAAATATTATTCAAAATATAATAAACGGCTTATCATATTGGACCATTAAAAATAATGTTTTTTATATATTAAGAAGTAAAATAAAAGCTTCTTGAATTAAGGCACTGTGCTTAGGGAATTTCTTTCTAATGTTTTATTAGCCTTTTTTTGATCTTAAAGATTTTTAATTAGAATCGGATTTTACATTCAAGGAAAAGTTTATTATCTAGTTTACTAGTAATTAAAATAGAAATTTTTTTTGAATGTTATTCTTAACCGAAAGCATTAGTTTGGACGATCATTTAATTTTAGGAGGTCATTAAACATATACAATATCCTTCTATTTACTAACATTCATACATACAAATTGATCGCCATTGGAAAATAATAGCTTTCGATTCAGATTTTTTTTTTTTTTTTTTTTATTTGAGATCATGGCCTCCTTTTTTTGTACTTGTTTTTTTATATAAGCCTAATGAAGAGACGAATATGAAGTTTTGCAGACACTTTTTATATTTAAAGCATTATGACGTATATTAATATTAATAAAAAGATTTGGAACAGCTCTTGTTTGTATTTAAGAGCCATGGTAACTCTACTCCTTTTTAGTCACACAAAGGGCCAAGCTCAATCAAAATAATATTTTTATGGCAAGTAAATGAAATAATTAGTTTAAAAAGATTATCACAGAATATAAAAGAATAAGTTATCTTTATGATATGTTTTACAGTAAAAAAATTTATAAAATCAAAATTTTTCATTATAATAGAATAAGTTACGAAAAAGTTATTAGAAAATTTTATATATTTGTAAATGCATTGTAATTGTATAGTTTATAATCTTTGGTCAGTTTAGTAAAAATCTCAATACTTGCCAAAAGCATATTTTAGCACCTTTCTTTAAATATTACTAAATAACAATAGTTATGAGTAGAAGTTTTTTTACGGTGGGTGAATGACTGGCTTGACTCTTTTCTTATATGAAAAACACTTTAAATAATTATTATAAAAAATATTGTGTAATAAAAAATCTCTATAAAGGTACGATCCATTATTAATTAAGGTTCGAGTTTATTTTGAAGAAGAGTAATCATGTTTTGTTTTTATTTGAATAATTAATAATGAATGAGAGTCACCCAAAAGAAGCAAACTAAATTTCCTCTACAATTTCTTTTAATAAAGCTTCATAACAGCATTTACCTTTAAACATAAAAAAATATAAACAATTTTAAAGAAAAAAAAAAGAAATTTTAGAGGAAATTATTTAATTGAGTGAATGAATTGATTTTTTTTTTAGAAAAGTTGGCAAAAGGAGAGTTTTGCAAACATTTCTAAAGCAGATGATAGACATTTAATTATATTTAGTATTATTTATATAGATATATAGCAAATGATAAATAATTATAAAAAATTGCAATAAAAATGAAAATTATGACTAGTTATTTTTTTTTCAATGATTGCTAAGTTAAACTTACTTCATTGTTATTCAATTTATATACTTTTTCAAGCTTCTTAATATAATTAAAAAAAAAAAAAAAAAACAATGATTTTAAATAAAAGTTTTTAAAAGATTCAATATTAATAATAATATTAATAATAATAATAATAATAATAAATCAATCTCTTCGTTTAGAGGGCGTTTGATTTTTTATGATAATAAATTATCTTTAATTTGTGCTTTTTGGAGGTAAAATAAAAAGATAATTTTTTCCAAAATGAATCCCTCCCAAAGGGTCTCCAATAATAATGAATCAATATAATAAATAAATATATAAAAAAAAACTATCGGTTATTTTTTGGCCGCTGAATGTCTTCAAAGACAAAAAGCATTAGAACAACGATTAGATCAACACGCCTAAGTTTAATTAAATTATATATATTTAAATATATTTTAAGTAGTTCATTTTATATTTTTTAAATTTATCTCTATTATTTAAAGGTTTTTTTGTATATTTTTAAATTATTTTGTTTTTATTGATATTAATAAAGTTACATATTTAATGAATGTTTAAGATTAAAGAAATTGCTTAAAAACAATATATATATATAATACAAGAGTAATACTCAGCTAAAGGATTATTAGCCTCTTCTGAAATTAAACACACCGGAAATTTAATGCAACTAACTAAACTCTTTAGCTAAGTTCCTCTTTTACTCTTGCATATTTCAATCTAAAACCATTTGATTCAAAGAAAATAATAAATTAAATATAAAATTTATTTCAATTGACTAAGACAGCGTTCAGCGAAAAGCAAGGGGTAGGGTTCAATTCGGAAAAGTTTCTTAAAAAAAAAACTACTCTTTAAAATTTCTAGAATAAAAAAATAATAAAACAAGGGATAGTGGGGGGGGGGGGAATCTTTGATCTAAAGGAAACTCCAACAAAAAAAAATTTTGAAACGGCTGTGGAAGGAAAAAAAAGTTAAAAATGTTATGCTATTCCCCTACTCCTCGAAAAAAGTGCATTTGAAAAAAAAAACAAGTTGAGAAACATTGAATTAAGAGTATATTTTTTTGTTTTCTAGTTTTTAAAAATTTTTTATTTTTTAATTTTTAGAATTTTTTTATTTCTTTCAAGTTTTTTTAATTATTAACCCTTATGAAACTATATCGTAATTTTTTAATTTATTAAAAATGCGGCTAAAAATCCGATAAAAGAACAATTTTAGATTCAAAATTTTTTTCAAACACAAGTTCCTGTTAGTGGATGAAAATTTTTGATATTTGATAATTTTAAAATATCAATGGTCAATGGATAAGAATTTAATAAATAAATATAAAAAATATAAAAATAAATAAATAAATCATATGTTTAATAATTTTACAAGCTCTAGGAGTGACGTTTGCTTGAGGCTTAATTTAAGGAATTAATGAGATGAATTTAATAAAAAAATGAATTTAATTGTTGGAGGAACTCATGGCATAAATACTTTCAAAAGAATCAATTATAAATAAGGAATCACATTCCAATTAATATGCAAAAAAAAGGTATTGAGACCCCAAGTGTAAATAAAAAGGGCCTCTTAAAATAGGCGCTTAGATGAAAAATGTAACATGCATATTTTTTTTATTTTTTTTTTTAAGTCTTTCTCTCCTAAACCTTTCGATAAACACATTCATACATTTGACAAGCATAAAATCCATTCATACAACATTCAAACATTCAAATTTAAATAGAACATTTTTGTCAAAAATTTTCTTAATAAAAAACGAACATTCATTGCTAAGAAATAGAGAAATCTTAATTGTTGATTTATACTTAGTATATATTATATTTTTTTTTTGTTTTCATTCAATATATTATCTTTTTTTGTTTATATTTTTTTTCTTATAGTTTTTTTTTCAACATATTAAAATTTGATATATGAGTTCCACTCATTAATTTTTATATACTTTATATGTATATATATATATTTTTTTTTTAAATATATAATATATTTCAAATTTTATTGTAATAGTTTTTTCAAACGGGCGGCTCCATATCACCTTGCTGTTGTTTAATCCCTGCATTTGACCATTTTTCCAAAGATGCTGGATCTGAATCCTCTTCTTTTTCAGAATCAGGCCAAGTTTCATCAGAGCTCGCACTTGGAGATCTAGAAAAAACATATGTTTGTTAAAATTAGAATTAAGGTCAAAGTTGTTTTAGAATAAAAATATTTCTCATAATGAACCCAAAACAACCTGTCAATTTTCTCAAATTAAAAGATACATTACTGTAAAAAATGCAACAATACCTCTCTCGAACTGAAGAGGCCTGGGATGATGCAGGCATTGGCGAAACCTGTTCGGCAATTGTGGGAAGAGTACTTGTGAGGCGATCGGTAGGCCTCAACAGGCGTAGAGTTCTTTGAGACAATCTCCAGACAAGTCGTTGACGGTGTGGCATCTGACACTGATCATTATATCTTTCAAGAATTGAATTAACAATTTGTGCGCATATAAAGACGGATTGGTCATTGATATTACACATTTTTTGCAAATCGTACGCAAATTTCACCAATTGGGCTAAATTCATAGGCGTTTCGGGGGCTTGAAGATGTCTCACCCGGTTTTCTAATTGTCCGCAAAGTAAAACAAGAGCTAGTTCACTGGGCCGACGATTGGCACAATTCGAATCACACATGAGAATTTCAAGACGTAGTATTAACTCATCCCAAGGTGCTAAACGAGTAAATAACTCGCCAAGGCCAAGTTTCGTTGCAGCTGCACAGAATAACCCATGGAAGAGGCGTAAAAAATCGAGGGCAGTCAATGGTAAAGTTCCGGGTTCGGTGCCCAATTTGCTTTCAATAATATTCTCCATTCGCGTCAAATCTCCCAGAGTACATTTGCATTGTGAGATTGAAACTAGATCGCGTGGCTCCGGCACAATTACGACCGTTTCCGCCGAACCATGGTTGGAAACCATTCTAGCGGCAAGGTGAAATGCCGAAACCGAAATACAGGCCATATGCTTAGGACGTACCTGGAACAAAAAATAAGATGATTTAATAATAGGTTGGGTGGTTTGTGAAGAAATATAAATCGTTTATGTTCAGATTTATTGTTTTATTTTTGTTTTACAATTTTGGTTTAGTTTATGTTCTAAATTAATGTTTTGCAATTTTTTTCCTCATCACCTCACTAAATATTCATAACACTGTATTTTTATGAAATTAATACCTGTATTTTGTATAATTTCTTATAAGAAAAAATTTTATATTACACATAAATATTTTGTAAAAAAAATACAATCATATATTATATACATGTAACAAATTTTGGGTATGGAAGGCTTCCGCTAAAAACCTTTAAAAATACACTCGAAAATTTTAATTATATGAAAATAAATTTAATAAATAAATGGTATAGGATTAAATTAGAGGATGATCCTATAATATAATAACATACAAAAATAACCGATCTTAAGTGCTTGGGGTTAAAGAATTTAAGAAAATCAATAAAACTGCTAAAAAAATTTGTAAAACCCAAGAATTTTCATTTTTTATTCTTTGATATTATCGTAATTACATTTTCTCATTCATAGGTAGGTAAATTCAAAATAAGTAAATTTTTCCACTTACACCTTACTCACTAATATTCTTTAATAAATAATATAATTAATTATAGATTGATAATACAAGTTTAAGCTTAAACATAGCAACAAAATTTTAATTGTCTGGTTTATTTCAAAATGAAGATAATTAAATTCAAATGCAATTGCATAATTAATGTTTTTCAATATTTCACTATCGTATCTAAAATTTATAAAAATAGTTTTTTGATGAAAGTATATTTATTTATTGTTAAACTTTGTTATTGTATATAAAAAAATTGTTTGTGGAATCAACTTAATTACAAAACAGAGACAAAGGTCTATTATTGAAATGTCATTATATATTTAAAATATAATCTTATCTAATAAAAATATGTAAGAAAACATCTGTATAAAAAATAATGAATTGGTTGCTGTGCTAAGATCTTTTGATCTCATTTAATGAATGATGTCAAAGAAATAAGTATTAAAAATTTAATTTAAAATGCAAATCACAAAACTTTATCTTAGTGGAGGTAAGGAAAGTTGAATGATGTGCTGGCACACTAGATTTTTTGCGTCCGACTCTCTATCTAGCCAATTTAATAAAATTGTTAGAATAGTATAAGAGAAAATCACAAATAAGCTAAAAACTTACAAAAGTAAAGTGGGCTCCAAACAATTTTGGGGATATGAGATAAATACATTTCAAAGTATTGCGATTGCAAAAAAATTGGTCTCATAAAATTGTTTGTCTTGTGAACTAGATTTCTTAAAAACGGAAAAGCGTACGAGGCTCAATTTTTATATTTAAGTTAGGTACCCTCGTCACATGTGTCTCAAAGCTTTTAAAATTGGTCAAAGAGTACTAATATTTTATTTAAGTAATTCTTTTATTTATTTATTTATCTTACGATTTTTATTAATTGATTAATTTTCATAAAACAATTATTTTTTTATATGATCTTTGAAATGAATGAATTATCCTTTATTCTCCCAAAAAGTGATTGGGCCCATTTTACTCTTATATGTTTTTAGGTTTTTTGTGCTTCTCTCTTATACTATTCTAATGATTTTTATTAAATTGACTGTACATATAATAAATAAAACAATCTGTATGATGTTTTAATAACATTTCATAATAGTGTGGATTCACAATTTAGGATTTTAAGAATCCTATAGAAAAGATAGGACAACTCGTTGTCAATAGTAATAAAAGTACATCGAGTCCGAATGTCACTGGGATTCTTTTTTAATGGACAAGAAGAGTCAATAAGAGAGAGCTTTCAAAGCTAGGACCTTTGCAATTAAACATAAGACCTAAAAAAAGGGTCATAAATAGGTTAAATAGTTTTCCCAAAGATGAGACCTAGCGCAATCTATTATCCATACCCGAATTAGTAAATACACTAAATTTTAACAAAATCGTTAGAGCCGTTTTCGAGAAAAAATTTACATACTTGCATATATATACAAGATTAGCTCGTTTATTAATAGTAGATAGATAGATAAATATTTTTAATTCCTATGTTTATTAATAAATGAGATTTAATTAATTTATTTTTATTATAATATTGATAATTGATTAATACACAAAACGATAAATCTCTAAAAGAAAGGTAAATTAAAATTGTGAACCGACTACCTAAAAATCTGGTATGACAGCACATACACAATTTTCCATGCTATAAGTATCCAAATGATTTAAATAAATTTTCGTCGGAACCTACACCCCTTGGCTTTTAAGGTTATCAATATGTATCTATGTTGAAGCAGCCATTGATTTCCCTGATGAAGAGATTGATTTTCTTTCTGACGGTATCATCGAAGGAAAA
>JAAAKE020096100.1:0-19498 GCA_010014785.2 Anisolabis maritima | reverse complement strand
CAATATTCACGGCAGAACCTAGCTAGTTTTCATTGAAAATGGTTCTCTCACTGTGAATCGATATGTGGAAGAGATCCTCATCACTCATGTTATACCCCAATGATCGGAGACAATTTTTTATTAATGCATGATCATGCAAGGTGGCAAAGCAGGTTAGGACATTCCTAAATGAGATTGGCCTGAGAACTCTGGACTAGCCAGCTCGCAATCTTGATTTAAATTCAATTGAGCACGTGTGGGATATGCTGGGAAGGCGGGTACGAGCTCAAGATCCTGCACCTGAGAGCATCCAACAGCTCAAAATTATCCTACAGAAAGAATGGGAGAATCTGGTCCATGCCGAGGTCGTAAACCTCAAGAAGTATGTTTAGAAAGCTCTCGGCTGCCATAAAGTCAAGAAGAGGTAATACCCCTTATTAAATTAAAAAAATTTAAATTAAAGATTGATTTTATGATATTTTTTGATATAAAAAGACTTCAAATAAAGGATTTTTGCTTTTAATAATTTTTTTATAATTATAAAAATAGTTTAAAAATATTTTTACAATCATACAATGTATTAAAAGTTTAAATAAAATATGTTTACCATATTCTAAAAATTATTTGAAAAAATTAAATTTTTCTAAGTGTTCCACTTTTTTTGCACCTCAGTGTATATAAAGGAGCAATGAGTGAATTTATTGATAAATATTTCCCCCTTCAAATGAGGGGGATTTTTGACAATTAAAAGAAAAGATCAAGAAAGATTTTATTTAAAAAGATTTCAGCTTTCATTTTAAACTATTATGAGTGAATGATCTCTGAGAGTCCGTTGGTTCCTAATATTTCTTATTTATTTGCTTGCTTTTTAATTAAATATTTTGTATACACCTGAGAAATCGCCATATAAACGGATGGAGATGGGCATAAACCGACCAATGTTCATTTTATATTTATATATATTTTGTGCATAGAAATATATAACAACTCTATATACAACTCATTGCTTCGTATTAAGCTTGTTATACTTTTATATCTATTTGTAAGATTGTTGAATTTGTTAATTTTTATGCTCATTTCAGCTCATTTGGACTAATGATGGCATTATTAAATTAAAGCAGAAACCTTTCCCATAATGATAATAGGTTACTCTATTGGCTGACTTCCTCTACTTTCATATATTTCTGATCTGTAGATAGCCACCTTTAAGAAACCCATTTTTGTAAGCTCAATGGACTGAGTGTATTTCCGTTCAACATTGAATTTTTTGCAATTGCAAGATTTTCTCTATAATAATGCCATTTAGTTCTAAAAAGTTATACCCGAAGATAATGAAGATTATATATTTGCGAGATAATTGTGTGGGGGCCTGGGCACAAATGACACCTCCAGGTGTTGAATCTGGCAGGATCTTTCAGTCACCATCATCTTACAAATATCATTATCTTAATCCTATAACACCAAGCTAAAATTTTTTCATTCACCTGACTGGATCTCTTTTTCGAAATGGCGAGGTACTAAAGAGCCATTTGGCTCGAGCCCCTTTTGTTTTATTATTACCCTCCGCCTGTTCCTCTTCTTCTTGAGCATCGAGATCAGCAGGTGAGAGACACACACTACAATCAAGCCTTTAAAGGAAGAAAAACTTTCACTTAATTAATTAATCTCAAATGAACTATTTTCTAAATAAAACAAATGTTTCTGTTACTTAATAGCATGTCCCTGGAAAACGACGTAGGCTTTTGGAGTAATAGACCTGTGTCTACCAACAGGGGCTACAGTTTCTTTTAAGCATTGGTAATAAGCGTTCCAAAGACGATTCATCGCCTCTAGAGTTTCCTGGTCGTTGGCTAATGGATATTCTCCATCGAATCGTGTTTCAATTTCAAACTCTCCTCTCCCTGGGCGTTTGGCACGCGACGCTCTCTCCCGGAACGACTTTATAATTCCCCGGAGAGTTTTCAAAGGGTTCGAATCAACGACCATCATCAAATTACTCTGACCATCCGATAGTAGCCACACAAGAAGCAACTAGTCAAAAAAGTAGAAATACATTTTTTTTAAATTTACTTTTTATCCATTATTCACGTATCAAACCACCTATCAAATAAAATTACTATCTTTACTTTGTCTTACCTATATATGTAATATATAGTGAAAAAGTATTGCGATCGCAAAAAATTTCCAGATGCATTTCCGTTGAAATCTCAACATATATTTTTTTTGCAATCGCAATACTTTCTCACTATACCTTTAACATATAGATAGTTAAAAGAAAGCACCCCCCTCCCCTTCCCCTATTTTATAAAATATCTTTGTTTAATGTCAAAAAGACCCCAAAAATGCAAAAAAAATTAATGTGTGTGTTTGTATATGTGTAGCTTTTATTTTATATCTCTGGATCCACTCATAGAAAAAGGATGAAACTTAACAAATGTATTATAGTCCTAGGAGTGCCTAAGAAGCTATTAAAATTTGTAGCGAATCGGTTCTCAAAGGGCTGTAAAAAAGGCCCCCAATATTTATCACCCACCACAATTTTCTCAGCATCCGCTAAGCCAAATCTTTTGAAACTCACTGATAATAATTGAGGCGTTATCTCCTTCCCCACCCGGTTCCTGCGACCTTGTATATCAGCTTTTCTCAACATTTTTGCTTTGCGACCCAACTTCACCACTTTCTCGCTTTGACACAAGGCTGCAGCTATCGCTAGCCAATATTGACTGTTATATATCTATATTAGAGAATTAAAATCCATAAACAAAATTGTTCTACTTATCAATCTCGAACAATTTTTGGATGAAAAAATGTATATATTTATCCTTTTTCTCTCTCATGTCATTTGTGACATTTACTCCTAGGGAGAATTATTTTCATCATTTTCTTTCTCTGGAGAAGGGATTAATTTTGCCATGAGGTGAATTTGAACCTGGGTTACCTTCAACTTACTATAATTAGCTTTAGCCCACCACTAATCGTCTCATATTTGCCCTTTAGAATCTCCTAATTCGTAGGCAAAACTTAAAGAAGTGACAGTTTGCCTTTTATTATCTAATAAATGATTAGAATAATAAATACCTTTAATAAGAACATTATTTAATCTTTATCTGGAAATTATATAAATATTTATATAAAAATTCATTTATACCATTTGATATTTATTTATAAACATTTCTATTTTTATCGTCTAATAATGATTTTCTATTTTTGTTTTGTCTTTCGGCATTGAAGGCCATATAGACATAAACGTGTCTGGTTGAAGTGTGTTTGTATGTGTGTGTGTGAGGAGAAGTTTTTTGAAAGTGTTTAGTTTCAGAATAACAGCAAATTTGGCCTTTTCAAAAATTTAATTTCTTTAAAATATAATTGAATTCTGAATTTTATTAAACATATTTATTTATATGACAACAACAGCAAAATATTTAAATATTAAATATGCCTGGATTACATGTATCAATATATATATATATAATGTATTTCATTTAAAGTCTATATGGTCTCAAATGCCGAAGAGGCTTGAAAAAAATATTTAAATAGACATTGGTTGTTATTAGTTTTTAATTCAAGAAATTAATTACAGCCCTGTCCCTTGGTGCAGAGCTAGAGCTTCATTATCAAAAGTTAGAGGTTCGCTCCCCGTCCTGAGCGGTTAAAATTTATTTATATTATTGGCCACTTGTCTGTGGTTGGATGAAGATAGGCGGAGACCTCCCAAGGGCCACCTGTGCATGAGTACAATAGTGTGTGTGTGTCTCCTGTGGAAACATTTTTTGCCTATTTTTCTTCATCTCAGTGACCTCGAAATGGATTCGACACTAATATCGGTCATTTTCGATTATTTTTACATGTCACCCTCATCCCTAGAGATGCTAGGAGTATCTTACCCGGGCACTATTTTTTCCAGATATATATATATATAGATTTAGTAATTTATTCGTTAATCACATTATTAAAATAATGAAATATTCGTATTTATAGGTTTCTTTCGTTGTACTTATTACATAATTTAAAATTAATTATTTTTTCTTTTTATAAAATAATTTTTCTTTTTTTTTTTTAAGGAGAACGGTGCAACAGGAGCAACTCCCTATTCGAATCCAGAACTCGACATGATTTCCAAGGATATCGAACAATTAGCAAAAGAGAAGAATTCCTTAGAGACAGACATCGCCCAAAAGGAAGCTGATATTCGAATTAAAAATGGAGAAATCAAAAGCCTTCAGGTAGTTATCTTCCTCTTCTCAAATATTGCTAAAATAATTAAAGAGTAGCTTTTTGGCCGAAGCTTGAGCCAAAAGAGGATAGGGACACTTGTCCCTACTAACCTAAAATGTAACATTGTCCTTAGCATTCATAGACTTCATTTTATATCAAACTTAAATATAAATAAATTTAATTTTTTTTAATGTTATCAAATTTCACTGTAAAAGAAAAAAGTATTGCAATAGAGGGGAGATTTCGGCGCGAAACTCTTTACCGCTGGTTGACGTTTGCCATACGAAGGGTTTTTTCTAATCATTTTAATAATAAAATTTTTCCACTTCGATCAATCGGAGAATTATCATTTGTTTTTTTTAGAGCGAATTGGATACCTTAGCTGCTACTCTTAAACAACTAGAAAATCAAAAAGGCGAAGCTCAAAAACGGCTTAATGACCTCAAATCACAGGTAAGATCTTTAATCCAAAATTTTATAATAAGGGAAAAACATTAAAATAAATTATTTGAATCTCGGTTATCTCTTGGATGAAACATTAACGCTTGCTTTGCATGTTCCTTACTGCATTTTTTTTAAATTTTTATTTTTTCTCATATAAAACTTTTTCTCTTTTTTTTTATATCTACAGCTTTGATATTTGCATCTCTGGTATATAAATTGTTTTGCATGATGTTTTTATTTTTATTTTTTTTATTTTTTTTATGGACGTCTCAATATTTGGTAGCGGACGACAGTAGAAAAAGAGCTTAGTGACATGAAGACGCAATTGGCCAACGAGCAAGAGCTGGTAAGTGGTTGTGGTTGTGATTGTGATTGTGGTTCTTAGGGTGGGAGCTTTGGGTTCGCGGTCTCACTTTTTTTCTGCTTGATACCTCTTTCTCTATTAGACTTCTTTTGCAAATTCTTCACTTTTATAGATATTGATGAGAATGTTTAAGTATAACAAGCACTAACCAAACATCATATAGCATCCATTTAAATATGTTTTTTTAGGCTCTTTGTCGTTTTGCATCTTTTTATGTATGTAAATATTTTAAGTAAATTAAATAAGAAAAAAGTGAATTTCACATTTATTATTAAATACACAATTGTTTCTGTTTAACTCTGTTAATTTGTTTGATTAAAAACATTTTTTCTCAAAAATTAGATGATCAGAATTTTTAGAACTAAATTAGAGTTCTTTTATTTTGAAGTGACAAGACCCTTGCCCCTTAATTCAATAACCATAAAATCGATTTCGGGAAGAGCATTGCCCCACCTGCTATCTCAAAACTTCATAAATCTAAAAAATAAATGGGACTACTTTCGATACCAATATCTCCATGTTTTTTTATGATCGATCTAATCAGTAATATAAACAATTTTCCAATTAAATTTATAATTGTATTTTAACATTTTTATTTACTCAATGTTTTGTGTGTAGCAATCTGAACTGCATCTTTTAGAAGAAATCCTTGGTTTCAAGATTAGCCTTTAATAATAGAAAGCCTAGAAGAGGTTTATTTCTTGGGTGAATGTCTTTACTTAAACTAAATATTTTTTGTTATATATTTTCGTTTTATGTTTGCAATAATTTTCTTAATTTCTTTTTAGATATTTGTTTGTTTTTCTCACTATTAAGAGATGGAAAATTTAAACAATCATAAATTAATATTTTTTTTTTTTTTTTAATTTAGGTTGATAAACTTAGAAGACAAGCCGAAGAACAAGAAGAGACTTTGCACTCTCAAGAAAAAGAGCTCCATTCTAAAAAACAAGAACTAGAGGAATTAAAGCAAGAGGAAGCAACACTTGAACAACAACAGAAAGACTCAAAAACTCAACTTGAAGGACTGACTAATAATTTACAAAATACCCAATTACAAATTAGCCAGGTAAAGGAAAACAAACTTGTTTTTTCTCAACCAAATCATAAACATAAATAGTGGTTGTTTAGTACTTATTAAGATTTCGAAAATTATTTTTACTCTTTCCTATTCTAATCTCTCTTAATTTCACTATAAAACATCTAAATTTGTTCGCAAGTTTTAGCACTTTTTTTAAACCAAGACATAGGTCGTGGGTTCGGATCCCAGGCAGTCCGAAGTAAATTTAAAATCAATTGGGAATCCTTTGGTATAAATAAATATGCTTGGATAATTAATTGTATCATATATATATGTTTAGAGTCTATATGGCCTCAAATGCCGATACTAGGTTAGGTTAGATTGAGGTGATTGCCGCCCTCCATTGGAGGCCAGTAATGGCCCATTGTGATACCACTTGTACTTCTGGGGGTGAGATATCTCTTTCCCACCCCAGGAGAAGACTTCTGGTAAAGTTGGAATTAATTTTTTTGCTGCAAGCCGGATTCGAATCCGAGCATTTTCAAACTCTAGATTCGTAATCCGCATCTTATACGTCTTAGCCACTGCCTCCTCTAAATGACGAGACTAAAAAATTTTTTTAAAAAAGTCAGAAGACATTAAGTTTTTTGGTAATGCCATTTTATTACACACCTACGATACTCTGACAATTTTTAGTGGATTATATTATTATTTACTCCCTCTTTACGAAATTAGTTGTCACATTTGTATATATTTGGTCCAATTACTGATACGATTTATTTTATTTGATATCTAATGTTTAGTAGGTTAATGTATTAAGTAGTTTAGTGTTAGTATAGAACTAATTGGATATTTTCAAAAGAACATCAATAGTTATTTTAGAGTTGAAATTTATGGTGATAATTTGAAAGTTAAAGTCAAAAGCTTTAAATGAATAATGTAATGCGTGTAAAGGAGGTAAACTGGACCTCTCGCTATATCAAACTCCAACTCTACTGTATAAATATCGTTTAAGATTAAATTAATTTTAAAATTTTCTCTTAAACATTTTTCACCAAATTTTGTTTATCTTTTTCAAACGTGACATCTATTTTTGGACAACATTTATACATTAAAAGTGGACAGAGGGATCAATAAATTAAAAAATAACTATATTCAACTTTCATTTTGTCTACCAAATATTATTCATACTTTAACAGAGCTTTTATAATTTTTATTTTTAATTTTCATTGATTTTATAGTATTAAATAAAACAATTTTTTAGACGAAAGCAAAAATTAGCAACCTTCAAGAACAACAACGCCAAATGACAGATGCTATCTCTTCGTACGATTCTATAATTACTACTGGAGATGTGAATACAATCAATGATGCTTACCTTTCCATTGAACCTGAATTCCGTGATCCTGATTGTCTTCGATTGGCTGCTCTTCCAAATGGTGAAACTGAAAAGGTAACCACTAAATATTTTTATTTAAAATCAATTAAAATTATCAAATTCATTTAAAAAATCATAAAATCTATAGAGAGTATAAGCTCTTTAGTTAAGAAACTTTCATAATTATGAATTAAATATTTATAATAATATTTCATATTCTTCTTTACTTTGTTAATCCACAATAACTGATGTAGCTATTTGTATAAAGCATTCCTGCAATTAATAGAGTTTATTTATTTTTTTAGCCTTTCGAGAATAACAATAAAGATCCTTTTAGTTCAATGAACGGCCCTGCGGCTGTATCATCAGACGATGCCTTTGGTCAACAAGATCCTTTCAAAGATGGTAATACTATGAATTTATCTTTTCATTATTCATAATTATTCAAATTACTATTTTTATTTTTAGATCCCTTTTCTAATCAGCCAGCCAAAGATCCTTTCGCTTCAAATGATCTTTTTAATGAACCTGTAACAGTAGCTCCTGCCAAGGTAAATTAGGACTAGAGAAAAAAATGTTAACACGCAATTCTATTCTCTATATTTAAAAATAGATATATATTTGTATTTTTTTTCTATGTTAGGAGGTTGACCAATGATGTTTATTATTAAAAAAAAAATATAAATGTTTTTATTGTTTTAGGATGCTTTTGAATCTGATCCATTTGCGGCACTCCATGCTCCCACTGCACCTGGTAATTTACTTTACATACAATTAACTACAGGGTTTACATTTTTTTTTCTTATATCTTTTTCATTTTCAGTTAAAAATGATCCTTTTGATCCGTTCAATGATGTAAATCGAAAATCTTCAAAAACACCTATTGATGTAAGTCTTATTTACGCATTTGTTATTTGTATTATTAACTATTAGAAAGGCAGAATAAAAATAAAATGTTTTTGGTTTATGATAGACAAGTAAGGATGCATTCGGATGTGACCCGTTTGCCGCCCTTCATCCAGCGAGTGCAGGCCCACCTCCTCGGCCTGAGAGTCCGAGTCCTGCTCTTCCACCGAAGAAAGCGAAACAACCGCCACCAAGACCAGCACCCCCACGACCCTCTGCCAGTCCTGCTCTTCGAGCTGCACCTGTTCCTCCAACACCAAGCCCTGAACCTTCGTCTGTATCCTCCATCGATCCTTTCTCGTCAGCCAATGATCCTTTTAGTAGCGGCGGTTTTGCTGATTTCGCAAATTTTGATAGCAAGGTAATTTTCTATCTTAAGAGTTGCTTACTTACATTAATTATAATAATAATGCCTTGCCCTTGCATTTTTTAGTGTCTCCATCGAAGTTTCAATTATTCCTTTTCCAAATTAGAAAACTCCTTTTTTAAATCCTCTTCTTTGGTAATTGATTTTATTTTTTTTTTCTTTTTATTTAATTGTCTTTTTATTTAATTGAAAATATTTATTTATTTCTACGGATATAGAAATTTAATTGCTCTAAAAAATTTAAAATTCTTTCTTTCCTTGGACTATTCAATAAAGTTTGAATAACAGCAAGAAAAAAGTCAAAATTTAAAAAAAAAACATCCCAAATTGTAATTTATAATTAAAAAAAGTAGTTTTTATTTTTTGATCTCTTATTGTTATAAAGGCAAGTTGCAAAAGTTTTGCATTCTTTTCTCGTTCTCCTGTCTACATTTAATTTCATTAATTTTTTTAATACATTTACATTTTGTAGTACATAAATTATAAAATGAGTCTACAGTTCAGTTTCACTCACAAAAAGTTGAATGATAAAATCATACAATGATTTATAGGTCTTAAATAGCATAAATACAATTAATTCATGTATATTCAGACCATTAGTTGAAAATACTCTTTTAAATTGTAAATTTCCTGAAGAATAATAATTTCTTAATTTGAATAATAATCTCGCATATTTTAATATTTTCTATCATTTCGAATGGTGTTTCTCAAAGTTAATTGTGAAAATTTACTATTAGGAAAATGCAGAATCACTAATAAGACAGCCTTAAGATGGACAATAAAAAATCAACATTGAGACTTTTCAAACTGGCTCATCATTCCAATTTGTTAGTTATATTTATGTATGTATTTAAAATCCATACTGTCCAAAGATGGTGAGTCACATATCACATAGCAATGTATATATATATAAATTCATCACTTACCATATATCAACAAATGTACTATAAATTAATATCTTATATATATACATTGTTAAATATGTTGTATTTCAAATCTATACTGGCCACCTTTGGGCATAAGTACAACTATCAAATGGAGCTGAAAATGAATCAGTAAACCTCGTTCGAAACGGCTCACTTTTGTGTTTTTATTGAGCATCCAAAGGCTGCTGCCTTTTGCTTCTCCTATATTATAATTATAACATAGCAACAAGTCTCTTTTATTTATTTAAATGCAAAAATATGTGTCAAGAAAGAAGGCCAGAGGCTAATTGGATGAATTTTGGATAACGGATCTGAAGTTGCGAACTCTGGTTCGAGTCCGGCTTGCCGCAACTTTGCCAAGTCTCCTCCTCGGGTTGGGTATGAAAGTGGGAGATAATCTCAGTCCCAGAAAGGGCATAAAGGGCCAAGTGCCTATGGGACGGGAAATCTATCTCAAAAATTTAATCCATGCATCTTTAAATAAAAAATCTTGTGTAAAATTAATTTATTTCAAAAATACAACCATCACATGCAATATCATACTTGATTTTCATGTCCAAAAGTCAGTTTTTATTTTTATTTTATTTTTATTTTATTTTTGCAATAATAAATCAAATAAACAAGGTTTTCGATTTTAATTAATAAAATAACACAATAAAAAACCTAAAACCTTGTTTATCTTATTTATTATTGTAAAAATAAAATAAAAATGTCATACATACGAGATGTGATCAAAATGATACGAAAATTTTTAAATTTCACGCGCTGTATTTTATATATCGAGTTGATTCATTTTACATGTGTTGGTAGCACACATGGGTCAATTTTCACACAGGTGAGACGTTTATTTTTTGTTTTGCGAAAGAATAAACAAATCATAATTCAGTGTGTTCGTCGATTTTTTTGTGTGACAAAATGTCGGATCAAAGAATTTGTCTGAAATTTTGTGTTAAAAACGGAATTAAGTGCAGCGAAGAGTTCAAAATGTTAAAGAAGGCCTTTGGCGACAATATGTCACAACCACGAGTTTATGAATGGTACAAACGCTTTAAGGAAGGCCGAGAAGACATCGAAGATGACAAGAAGTCTGGGCGTCCTAGCACATGCACCAATGATGAAAACGTGGAAAAAATTCAAGCGATGGTCCTTGATAACAGAAGAATTACTATTAGAGAGGTTGCTGAAGAAATAGGAATTTCATATGGATCATTTGAAGTCATTTTCACTAATGTTTTGAACATAAAACAGGTGGCAGCAAAATTTGTTCCAAAATTGCTGAATTTTCAACAAAAACAGCATCGTGTAAGTGTCGCAACCACCCTATTCTCCAGACATGGCCCTCTGTGACTTTTTCCTATTTCCCAAACTGAAAAGGACACTTAAAGGACGACGTTTTTCGACAATATACGAGATAAAGATGAAATCGCAGATCGAGCTCAAAGCGATTCCTAAGGGGGCGTTCCACCAATGCTTCTCAAACTGGAAACTAGTAAGTGTATAATATCAAAGGGAGAATACTTTGAAGAGGATAGCACCAACATTGAAGATTAATAAATACTTTCTGAGAAAATTAAAAATTTTCTTTTCTTTTTGATCACATCTCGTATACTTGAATAGGAAGGGCGAGATATTTATAATTAAATTAAGGATTAATTACTTTTCTCTTATTCAAATTAATGTTTCATCCATCAACCACTTTTTCCAAATGATAATCTTTTTTATTTTAATGAAGTATAAACTTCTCTCTAATTTTTACTTTCTCTTACCTATATCTATCTCTATACTATTAAATAATCTTGTATATAGATAGGTAGATATATAGGCATACATGTATTAAAATTTTTTCTCGAAAATGACTGAAACAATTTTGATGAAATATGCTATATTTACTATTAAGGGTGCTAGTTCTTTATTGATGTACTTTATTAGTTAATTTTTTTGGATTTTCTCAAAATTCGCTCTAGCAATTTTGATTTAAATTAAATTAAAAAAGTTGTCGGAAAGTCAATTTGGTCCAGAAATCTGTAAAAATAATAAAAATATAGAAAAATTATGAAAACGACTTTAATCTAAAAAAGATATTATAGTTTACTTTTTTGGGTTTTTTTCTTTCTTCATTATATATATCAGACCAAAAACTTGTTTAAAGTAATTTTATTTGAAATTACTCGAAAAATATAGTAGGAGAAGGAAAAACAAGTTAATTTATAAAACAACTTTCAGAAGTCTACTCGCTTCGGTTCAGTTCGGTATTAGTTCACTTCGCCTTTTGATTCTGTTTGGTTCGAATCGATTAGAACCAAAGTGAACTGAACTCACCGAACTGAATCGAGGTGCACTGAATCAGAAACTAACTACACTAGCACTAAAACGACATTGATCCTTGATGAGTTTTTCATCGATAAAATTAGCCCATATAAATATTATCAATTATTTCTATACTATTTCAGATTCGTTATTCGTCATATGCTTGTAGAAATGAATTAACTACTTGTTTTATATATAATACTTTGTTTTTATTTTTTTGCCTTTTTTTTTAACTCACATGAAGGGAACTTCAATATCGTTAATGTTTAATGGTAGATAAACAGAATTGTCAATCGTTTTCTTACTTTATTTATTTCATTATTCGAGCAATTTCAACAAAAATAACTTTAAACAAGTTTTTTGAACTGATAAATACAATGGAAAAAGAAAAAACCCGAAAAAGTAAACTATAAAAACCTTGTCTTAAAGATTAAAGTCGTCATATTTCTTCCATATTTTCGTTATTTTTACAGATTTCTGGACCACATTGGGCAACTTTTTTAGGCTAATAACCAAAATGGAAAAAGAAAAAACCCAAAAAAGATATCTTTTATAGTAAAAAAAATCTTGACATTCTTGGATCTCGCCGAAAAATTTTGTGGTCCTATTATTTAACTAAGTAGGTAAGAGAAAGTTATGTGATGTGCGATTAGTCAATTATTTATTAACATTCAATATTTATTATAAAACTGATTTCTTTTTTAAATAAAGAATAAAAAGACGACTAATTCCAAAAAGAAAAAGCTTAGAGCAAGTTTATTTTATTGATGACAAATATAAAATAAAACTTTGATTATTATTACATTTTTTATATCCGTTATTTTTTTTATTCTTTTTTATATTTTTTTCTTTAGTTAACAATTTTTTAATATATTGGGTTGGCCAAAAAGTCCGTTCGATTTTTGTCGTAACGAAACTTCAACCAGTCTAATATGTAGCCAACTTCAGTCCGTTTAAGTGTCTAGTACAGTGTTTCCCAACCTTTTTTGTGCCATGTCCCACCTGTCTTTCTAAAATTCTTATACCCCCTTATATAACATATACATAAATTTTAATATTAAAAAATTGAATTGTTCACTTAAGAAACTTAAATGATAGGTTTTAGGAAAAAATCACTAGGAAATTGTTAACGAAACACAGTAAGTAAATTTTCAAACATATAATGAAAAACTGAAATTCAAATTCTAAATAATTTTAATAAAGATTTTTCTATATTAATTTAATATTTTAATTTAGCGAGAGCATTGCATTTAAATGGCCCAGAGCAAAAGGGTTAAACTCCTATTGAGTCCATTTTCGAATTGCCCCCCTTAACAATCAAATTGCCCCCCTGTGGGGTGGGCCCCACGTTGGGAAACACCGGTCTAATATCTAACGAGAGCGCACTCGCTTGGGACGGACTGAAGTTAGCTACATATTAGACTGTTTGAAGTTTCGTATCGACAAAAACCGAACGAACTTTTTGGCCAACCCAATATTAATAAACTTCAAAAAAATTTATATAATATTTATTAAAATAAAAAATTTTATTCCTTTGTTAACTAGAGAAAAATTGTGATTTTGTTTTTGATTATTTTTATTTCACTTTTTTTAGGTTGCTTTCACTGGTCCTGCATGCATCAATTGTGTTTGGAGGCATCAAAAACCTAACATGATTTTCTCTTTCAGTCTTTAATCTTCTGACAGCCTATTAATCGTCTTCTTTCTTTTTCTTTTTATTTTTTTCTTTTTCTTTTTCCTCACTGCTGCATTTCAGCCTTAAAAATGAGACTTGGTCTCCCATTTAGTTCTCTAACAGTGCGCCATCTCCGCCTCCTCGGCCTCCAACATCGTCAACATCTGTTGCTGCCGCCGCTGCTGCTGCTGCTGCATCTGCTTCCAACAACAACAATACAACTCCCGGTGCGTGCTTGGATTTTCCTGAAGACCCCTTTAAAAATTATCGTTACGAAGATCCTTTTAATATCGGCGATCCTTTTGCTGATGAGAATGATAATAAACCGATGACGACGACAACAACAACAACAACAACGCCTTTTTCGTCATCAAAACATCGTGATCCTTTTGGTTTGCCAATTGCGACTCCGCCCCCTACGCCGGAAACGGTTCGCATTAACGGATTAGGCTTAGATGCGTTCTCAAAAGGATTGGGGGTGAAATCAACGACAACAATTTTATCATCGAAAGGGCTCTTAACCGAAGATCAGCAATTGGCATGGGCAGCTGCGGAAAGTTTACGATTAGAGGATGAAAGGCGACGTCGCGCTGAACAAGAACAAGCGGATTTAGAACTGGCATTGGCACTCAGCCGGGGGGACAGTAAACTCGCTTGAAAATATTTCCAAGTCAGTATTCGATCCCGGTCATTGTATATTTCATATTCGTGCGAGTCATGTATATATATATCACTTAGGACAATTGCTTTAGATATTATTCAAATTGAATTTCTGTTTTTGGCTGGTTAAACCATGGTACAAAATCCTCGATGCTCTAATCTCTAAAAGTGTATTTTTTGATTAAGAGAATTTACCATCGAAATATTTCATAAGTTTTCTTTTTTCCAGCTTTATTTAAAAATTTTCCTTTATTTCATTCTGTGATAATTATTCTAAGATTTTATTATTTTCAAGAGATACATTTGTTTAGAATTAAACAGTTAGATTAGGTTTTTGGTTTAACCAAAATTTTATTATTTTTTATCACATTTTTTGGGGAAAAAAGTTTGGTATCACCCAATTAATTTAATATATTGTGATTTTGAAACTTCTTCAAGTCAAATATGGCCAAAAAAAAAAACGGTCAAAATTACTTTATATTATTGTATTTAAAAATAAATATTTTTTTATTTTATTTTATTTCTCGTTTTGGCACCAAAGGCTATTTGAACATTTAAATTTTACTAATTGACGTTAATAAAGTTGGCTGCCTGCATGAATAAATTATAAAAATATATAATATTTATCAATTAGTTAGTTTGAAGTGGCCGCAGCCTTCTTTAACAATCCAATTGTTTTCATTATTATAACGCAACAGTTGAATGAAGAAAAAAGAAAAAATTAAATAATGGATTATTTCTTCTGACAAAACCAAACGATTCGAGGTTAAACCAAAAATCTTCTAAGTCGAATTATTTATTTTTCTAATTAATTTGAACATTTTGATAAGCTTTGAGACAAATTTTTTCTCTTTACTTACAATTCCTTCATTACTAAATTTTAATTAGTATTATATTTATTATATTTTGCATTGATTTTTTATATCAATATTTAAAATGTTTTTTTAATAATGAAAAAAATGAATTTTAAATGCACAATATTCATGGAATTGTATTTTAAAGAGAGATTATATATTCGTCTCTTATAAGATAATTTTATAAAATTTCGCATATTTTTTACTCATTGCGAAAAGTCATTCCCTTGAATGCGTGGTCCTCTAATAATATAATTGATGCCATATTTCTAGCTGTATATGTCGCATAATTTCATTTTTACTAGCCTACTTTACCCTATTTTTGTTTCTTTTTTTATTTATTATTATTATTACAAGTTTTCCTTGGCAACGAGATAATAAAGAAAGCCTTGTCTATTTAAGTCAACAATAAACTCTTATAAAAGAATTAACAATTTTTAAACGATATTTTCGCTAATCTATATCATATATACTGTTCAGTATTATTAGTCCAATTTAAAAAATTTCAACATATCACATGACAGAAACGTACCCATATGGATCCCCCTCCACAAAAATTTTATAGTACGTGTCTGAACATTCAAGATAAATAAACCCAAATTTATTGAGTTTTGGAAAATAAATTTTGTTTCTTTCCATTTTTCTTCCCATTTTTTGCAAATATTTCGAAGGGTTTCTTTAGTTCATCTCAAGTTATATTTTCATTAAAATTGAAATTCTCCTTTTTGAAAGGAGTAACTTGACATTATGAACAACATTTTCATCTAATTTTAATAATTTGGTTTATTTTGATGCAAAATTTTTTTTTGGATCAATCTTACTGAACAAATATATATACTCACATGTTAACTATACAAAGCGAAATAGGAATTCTTAGTTAAAATATATATATAATATATATATATATTTAGGGGTGTAGACAAAAAGAAATTAGCAAAGCAAAGTGCAGAGAGCTTATATTCGAATAGGGTGTTCATGTCGCGTGCTGATTGAATTTCAATTAATTAATCTTAGTAATCATGATGGTTGCAAAATTGACCAATTACGAAAAGGCAACCCATTCTTTTTTTTTAAATAAATATCATTTGCATATTGTATATGATGAATATTATAAATGTATATGAGCAATTAATATAATGATCGGACCATGCTTTATGCAAAATTAACAAAAAAATAAGAATAAAAATAGAACAATAAATAAATAAATAAATTCAAAGAATCAATTTTTTAAGTAGAGATTTAGAAATTTTTAATCCTCTTGTAAAACTATCGAGTTGATTTGTAAAATAATTTAGTATTAAAAAAACATTTTATTTTAATATAATTAATTATAATAATATTATAATAATATAATACAATTTTCAAGTTTCTCTTCATTAAAGCTTCTATCGTTTTCAATACATTTATAAAAAAAATTTTCTTTAATAAATACATTATTTGTTTAAAAAAAATAAAAAAAAATTTTTTATAAAAAAAAATGATTTTTTTTAAAAAAAAAGTTGGCCGGCGGGAAGAGGGGGGGGTGGGGGGCCCCCAGGGGGGGGGGGGGGGGGGGGTAAGACTGGTTTTCTCGACCAAAAAAGCCACTTGGCGCTCGGCAATTTCGAATTAAACTATAAAATATTTCCTCATTTCTTTTTTCAGTTTATATGCATTCCTATTTTCTTTTTGTTTTTTTTTTAGACATCATTCTTTCATTTAAGATACAATTGTCCAATCATATTTATTTATATCGGTTTTCATTATTTATTATCATTTAAAATTTAAAAGATAAAAATACTAAATTATTTTGCTCTAATTAGAATATATACATATAAATATATACATATTAAAAAAATGATTTATCTTTGCTAAGAAGTTGTTGCTTTCGGTCATTCTAAATAAGCATGGTTCAATGTTCCCTAAGAAAAAATAAATAATATTGGTGCCTGAACGCTCTGAATATATTATCAAAAAAAAATCAATGAAAGCAATTTTCTTTACCAAAATGAACTTATTCCATTAAAAATACAATGTAAATATCCTTTATATTAACAATGATAATAATATTAATAATAACGATAATATGCACATTACGGTATTGTTTAAATATGTATAAAAATTTATGTTGAAATATGTAAATTACTTCTAATTTAAGATGATAATATATATATATATATATATATATATATATGAACTGTTAGATATTTATAAATGAATGTTTGATAAATACTAAAAAAAATTGTTGGTAGTGTCTCTAGGATCTTATTAAATTATCAAATAATGTGATGGATTTATGATCACAAAAACAACAACAACAACAACAATAAATATTATATTATAAATATATATATATCCTCTTTATAAAAAAAAAAACGAAACTTTCTATTTTTTCGAAAAAATTCTGAAAAATTCTAATTAAATGTGACATGAGGAGATAAAAATATCACATCGTATCATAATATTCGTTTTATCAATCAATGTTGTAGTCTTTAAACGATTTTAATCAAGTGATGATTGTTATTTCAAACATTTTTAAGTCTTTTTGTCGGCTAAATATAAATAAAATCTAAATCCGGTGTTTTTTTAAATTTAAAGCCGGCCTATTTAGAAATTTTTTCTATCTAAAAGTTAATTGGCAATAATTTTGTAAAATTAAATGTTCTAGAAATAACGTAAGTGATGAATGCCTTATTAAAAAAATACAGAAAAAAAGGCATTAAAAAATGATTGCGTGAAAGCGAATCCGGAGCTTTATATTTGTTCTTTAATATTTATTTATTTATTTTTCATCTTTTTGAATGAATGAAATTAAAAAATCTTGTTAAATAATGTTGATTAAAATTAACTTATTAAAGAGTTTAAGAAAGTTTTTTATTTGTCATTATTTTATTTTATTTTTAATTAGATAAACAATTTCTAATAAATATTGAAAAATAAAAATGATGATGTCTTTAAAAAAATGTATTATTCAATAGAACTCTCAATCTGAACTTGTTTTTTTTTATCTATTGATAAAGGGCACAGACACCCTGGGTATTAAGCCCAGGAAGTCTGATATCCTGACTAGGTGTGTAATTAATTCAGAATTTTTTTTATATCGTACCAATGAAAAATTTTCTGACTAAAGATTTGAAAGAATTTAAAAAACTTTCATTCATTAAAATGATATTTCAACAATACTTTAACCTTTCCTAACAAATGATTAACTTTTAATATAAAATTTCTGCCTCGTACGTTTTTTCGTTTTTAAGAAATCTTGTTCACAGACAGACAGACCATTTGCGAGACCCAATTTTTAGACTCAGGGGACATCAAAACGTGTATTTCCGTTGAAATCTCAACATCTTTAAGATTATCTAATTATATATTTTTTTTGCGATGGCAATATTTCTCTTTACATTACATATAGGTAAGAGAAAGTAATAAAAAATTGCTCATCTTCCTTTCTTAATCAGATGAAAATTTCATCAATATAAATTCGACTTTTTATGAAATTAAGAGCACGAACACTTTTTTTTTTAAAGACTTCGGCATATGAGGCCATATGTTAAGGTTATCAGTATTGATAATATCTTTTAACCTCTTGGCGCAGAGGTAAAGGTCTCCCCTCACGTACCAAAGGTCAGTGGCTCGCTTCCCGCCCTAAGCGATAAAAATTTATATAATATCGACTACCAATTAAGATAAATAAATAGCCTCTGATGCCAAGACTTAAAAAAAATCTCTTGGCCAAGGGAGACGGGGGCAAATGGTCTGTCTGTCTGTTAACAAGATTTCTCAAAAACGAAAAAACGTACGAGGCAGAAATTTTATATTTAAGCTTGGCACCCATGTCACATCCACCTCGAAGCTTTTCAATAAAATCGGCCAAAGAGTACTTGCACATTTTTTAGTTTTTTTTTCATTTTCTCAAAATTCGCTCTAACGATTTATTAACCCTCCCAAAATTGTTTAGGGTTTACTCTTGTACGTTTTTAGGTTTTTTTGGATTTTTTCTTTAAATTAGTCTAACGATTTTATTTAATTGGCTGTATATATAATAAATTAGATAATATTTAAGATGTATTAATCATCATCAAAATAGTGTTTGATTTTTTTTATAAATTTAATAATTGATTAATACACACTTCAAAAAATCTAGAAATGAAAGGTAAATTAAAATTGTGGAGGGGGTCCACCGCAAAAAATATGATCTAACAGCACATAATAATTTTTCTTCTCTTAGATAAGAGAAAGTTGTGTGATGGGCGGCCAACACACAAGATTTTTTTAACTCGATTTATTTTCTTCAAGATTTAAATTTTTCTTTTTTCATATGGAATAAGTGAATGTTTTCACAGAATTTGAATTGGGAATAAAATTAATGTAGCATTAACAATGGGTTTATTTTATTGTTGGATTTAATTATGAATGTTAAGAA